>JAVCKX010019431.1:0-10873 GCA_034780695.1 Lepetodrilus gordensis | reverse complement strand
GATGCTCATTTCATGGCTACTTTGAGAGGCTGCACGACTTGAACTGTATCTCACTATGGCACCAATGGTAACACGAAGGGTAACACGAAGGGCAACAAAGACTGGACAGACCACGAAGTGTTTGATCAATGGGAGCACAAAGCCACGAGTGTCCAGTAAAATCACTGAACGTCCGCCATCTGACCATCTCGTGTTGCTCTCTCACACAGTATCGGTATATGCTTGTTGAAGCGCATTCATAACCGTATTGGCATGTCCGTGGGCGTATTGAGCGTGTATGTATGTTTGTATATGTGTGTGTCTGTGTCTGTGTGCGTGTGTGTCTGTGTGCGTATGTGCGCGTGTGTGTGTAGGTGTGCGTGTTCGTGTGTGTGTGTGCGTGCGTGCGTGTGTGTGTGTGGGTGTGTGTGTGTGTGGGTGGGTGCTTGCGCGTATGTGGATCTTTACCGTTAGATATGCCAGTCTCTGTTCAAGCACTCTGACACTTATAGTTCTACGTCTGGACAGGAGTAAGTACATTAGAGCCTCCACGGTATCAAACATAATGATAGAGTTCCCAGTCGTACATGAGCTGGTAGACAGTCCAACAACTGACGAGTCCTGTATGCCATGGATGTTATAAGTAGGAAAGCATACAGCATAGTACGAAGTATAGAATTTCAAAATACTCGTAGAATATAATTACATTTAAAACAGAAGTAACAATTAGTCAATATTGCCTCTGAAGATATTGTAACTGATAAAGCTTCTGCTAATATTGTTCATCAACTCAGACATCCAACCCACATACCCCGCCCTACCCCACCCTAGACTCCTATGTATACTTACACCCTACCCCCACACACGCTCTCGATCTTTCCTATCCTAGAAAAGAATGTTATATGTACACTCCTACATCTTAACATCACACAACATCTATGTAGAAGAAACACCGGACCACGTTAGTAGGGTGTAACAGACACCAAGTTCCTGGCGTAGTATACGCTACCAGAACGTTATTCTACACAGTTGTTTTTGCCAAGATATCCTACATTCTGTATGCGTCGAATTACCGCACTGTGAACTATGTAACAATACACAGTGACAGACACTATGCTATCCTGTATGCATCATCATAAACCAATACACACCCTCTTGTATGCATTGTGTTATCATGCCCTCCGTTATCATTGCAACCAAATGGTGATGGGGTTACGCATTCAACTATCATGACTCCGTAGACAAAAACCTAGAACACTTGGGAAAGTATATGGAGGGCCAAAGTTCATTCCTTGGCTTTGTATGCTAGAAATGTCAATCTTAACACAAGCAGAACAGTGTACGGATGTTATAATGTACCGATCTGAACGTTAGTTGATCTTATGTGGGAAAAGGCCATTATAATGCTAACTTCAATGAGAATCACACCTTAAATGCTAAAACATATATCTTTCCTGTTAGCAGATTTGAATTTACACAACTAAAGGAAATATTAGTAATAATGTAACAATAATGTTTCAAGAAATACTTCTTCAATTTACCTTGCATAATTGTGTACTTCCGGTATATGGTTATTATGTTTATAATTCTACTTCCCGCATCCAAATTATTAAATGCTAAAACATGTATCCGTCCTTTTAATAGATTTAAATTTAGACAAATAAAGGAAATATTAGTAAAAAAATAAACTTCTTCAATTTACCTTGCATAAGTGTGTACTTCCGGTATATGGATAGTATGTTTATAATTCTACTTCCCTCATCCAATGTATGTCCGTGTTATCACATACCTGGTAATTAATGTAGTTTTTAACCTGTCTTTTTTTTAAAGGTTCGTATTATACGCAAGTCACACGTGTAGATAACGTCAGACAGTCAGACTAGCCCGTGCGGTCCTCCATTACCTTGTCAGTTACTGTCCCTGCCTCCACGCGAGCAGGATTACACTTGAAAGTAACCCTTGTCTAAACTGTACAGCGCACGGAGAAAGTGATTCAATAGACAATCTCTATAATTGTCTAAGTCTATTTGTTTTCACTGATAAGACGGCCAGACGTGTGCTTTGAACTTGGCTACAGTTTTATGGCGTAAAATGTACTTGCACGAAGCTGGAACAACATTCAAAGGGTGCACACTGCTAGTTTAGAATGCAAGTGTTATACTAACATATCCTTGGGCTAAGTTGTTGTCTGATTCTCCCGATAAAAGCATACAGCAATATCGGTTCGTCAAGTACGTTTTGAAGATGCTATCTGATAGTTCTGAGAGTAAGTTAGAGGTACGATTGTACCGTGATGTTTCTAATCTGATTTGGAGGAAGAGAGACTATACGATTGTAAGGTATCGTCTATATCTATCTCCACACCAGGGTGTAATCTGATTACAGTAACAATGTATACTTGGCACGTTGTCACGATGTCAACAGTTATGACAGTGGCGTACAAATGAACCTCACCAACCAAGATACACCAACCTAATAAAAGGAAACTACCATATATACTAGCATACCTTTCCCTGCACGTGTCTGTTCCCATGGCTGCACCAGAACTACAATCAAACTGACCAATCCTGAAACACAGAAAGAAAAAAACAAGGTTCTAATTAAGACGTCTCCCGTAGATTCACGTTATTACTGGCATAGCCAGCCGTGGTTTGTAGAGCTTGCCGCATCCGATAACACGTGGCAGGTACTTATAGTGTACACGCACACGTATCACCAGGATAAAGTAAACTAGCGAAACATATTTCACAAACAACCTATATGTCTTAAGCACTTGAGCTCTAGATGCAATCTAATACAGTTTGTTATTGATAAATAAATACTAGTCTATGCATTGTATATTGTGCGTTTCTCTATCAAACACGTCTTATTGAGAAGGTCTGGGAGAGTTTACTGCAAGGAGTAAAGCTAAACAAGGAAAGTAAAACAAACACAGAGTTAAGACATCTGGGCTACCATGGCTTTATGAACACGACCCAGAGAAACAGTGGAAGCGTGTTAACATGAAAGAGAGGTCTCTCTACGGAGGAAAAGGCCTGGACTGTCATTGTGAATTAGCCTCCCTGTGTTTGCACCCTCACACATGGCCATCTCCTCCGACTGTCAGCAGTGGGGTGCAGCCCACTGCAGACTTGTGTTCTCGTACGCCGTGCCATAAAGCAGTAAACTGACTCCTACAATTTGCACTCTGGCAGTTAACAAATCTACGAGGGCCGTCTACTCGAAACACTTCCAATAAACTCCGCTGTAGGTTCATCAATAAAACGGAGCAGCGGGCTGAGGTAACGCGCGAGATTGTGAACTTTATAGGGGTCTAACATCAACACCGATGTAATGGCGGGCCTGTTTACATGTCAAACAAGTCTGATGGTCAAAACATTCCTGATCTCTCTGGGTTGGACCAACACCCCGGCCATAACAACGGTATGGGAGAACTAGATGTTGGCATTATCACAAGGGCAAGGAGAAATGTCAGCGCCTGTAATGAGATCCGGTTGGTTCTCGATTCCTCAATTTGCTCAGCCACTGCCCATCTTAAAACCATTCCGGACACCAGGGTCCAGCTTGTATAACGCTATAACAGTAATATAAGGGTCAATACTTCATCAGAATGGACATAGCTGGCCGTCATTAATTGGCAGCGTCATCCAACTCTTCAGCTACTCGGTCATGGTGATATATGGCAACCAGACCTTGCAGCAACAGTGCTTATGAACCCTCACATATCTAACATCCAAATGTTGTATTTACTTATTCTCTTCCAGTTCTCCCAGGAGCGCCGTCATTCACAGCGGTAATGCAATACTACGTAACGTGCAGCATCACTGTTTCCTCATTGAAAACCCACATAGAATACACTGATGATTGACAGAGAACTGCGTGTGAAAACAGCTAGGTCCATTTCAACAGAACCCTCATTAATAGGACCTAATAAATATTATATTCAGCAGACAACATTATTATTTTTTAAATTTATTTTTAGCAGACAACATTAATGTTCTACAAAGATACACTCACTGAAATTAAAATGTTTAAAGATACTTCTTATAAGAAAATGTGGCGTCTTCACACACAAAACTGCATGCAATAAATGCACATTGATATTCTTCTAGCCATATCAATATCAGTTTACAGTCGAACTAGCTAAGATATTTACGTTGTAGTTATCTAGTTATAAGCATATCCGTACACATGCTTGACTTGAATTGAAGATAAATGATATACCAAACTTTAAATAACATTTTATCGCTTGCAAGCGCTTACTTTTATTGCACGCGGAAGGTTGAGAAAATTGCTTGATACTTCGCATTCTTTGAATCCGGCTCTCAGTGCCCTCTTGATACGCGATCTTGTTTCAGTACTAACATATCTGATTTTATCGTAAAACAACAACTGTACACGGACACCTGCCCTGCGGTCTAGCCTGTAGCATCTGGTAGTCAGAGAAGACAGACCCTCTGGTAGTCAGAGAAGACAGAACATCTCATGAGAAGACCTTTGGTAGTCGGAGAAGACAGAAGTTCTGGTAGTCAGAGAAGACAGAAGAAGTTCTGGTAGTCAGAGAAGACATAAGCTCTGGTAGTCAGAGAAGACAGAACATCTCATGAGAAGACAGAACCTTTGGTAGTCAGAGAAGACAGAAACTCTGGTAGTTTCTGGCTTCTCCGAGTAGACAGAACATCTGCAGAGAAGACAGAAGTTCTGGTAGCCAGAGAAGACTCGGATAGAAAACCGACTCAGGCTGCACAGTACCTATAGCGGCCACCAACCGGACTTCTCCGGGCTAAAACCACGAAAACACTTACTGGAAATTGACAGCTCTTGAAAAGGAAACAGGTTATGTAAAGCATAAGTGTTCAAAATGAGTTGTTATTTCGTCAGAGTAGGCATTTAGCTGCTGCCGGTAAAGTATGAGAGCTGTGTTGATGTTAGACCTGCCCCCTGGTTTCACCACCATGTGCGCCCTCTTGTGGTTGTGTGTTGTGGCGAGTAAACACAGGAATGGCAGGACGGGTCAACCGGTGTCGAGCACACGCGCGAGACATATTGAAACCACCCATCTCTCCCAAGTTGGCCTAACTACCTACACCACTATTGTCCATCAATTCGCCTGTCCCAACCATTCCCTTCTCTCAATCTAGACAGATCATGATCACACACCCAACACCTTCAGATGCAAAGATTGCGTATACTATGAGTTCAAGAAATAGAATCTGATATGAAACCAAAGAGCATAGTTATCCAACCTCAACAGTATATGTTATGTTATATAGGCCTACACGTCATAGGCAAGTCAGTAGATCAAATAATATCATACGTAATTCCAATTGCGCCGATTGATGGTATTCCATCTATATTTATATGAAAGGAGTCACTGCATGTAAAACGTTAGCCTATTATTCCCCAGAACATTAAACTTCACTGTTCTCGAGAAGACCTATTTGTGCAAGGGTAATGTCTATAACACAGATTAGCAAACAATCCCCAATCGTTTTCCCATTTAACAGTCGCTGTTTGTATGCTTTGTATTATTAATAGAACACTAGACATGTTATTTCAAGTGCAAAGCGAATGGGAATTTCAGAGGGAATGGACATATGAGTTGCTTGGGAATGGTAATGGTTCAATAACTAGTACATATAATTGTTCAGAGTTGCGTAACGTAGACACAAAGTACAGGACACTCAATGGTGAACCAGTTCTATTTTCACGATCAATGCTCTACCATAGTTGTTTCTATAACTGATATATGGTAGGCTTATCTATTCGTTACCAATCATTGCCCGTCGTACCCTTATGTTCCCAATACTTGTAGTGTTATTTATAACACTTTAGTGTACATTCCCAACCATTGCATGCTAAATGTACACGTATTTATACGTTCTCATTGTATTCTACATGTACACACATACAATTTCCGATTCACTCATTTTACCTACTTAAGTAGGCAGCCACATTGGTGACCTTTGGACCCGGAGTCATCACGCTTCAGAGTATCCTGAGTGCAAACTTTGCTGCTCACTCTGGGGCACCGGAGCTTGTATATGTACTTACATCATTGCTTTGAGGGTAAAACACGTTTACTGCACGAGAAAGCAGCTTCAAAGATGGCATTATGAATCGGTAAATAACGTGCATTCCTCATGAGTCTCTGCTTGACGGAGATGGAGCCGCGCAGCAGCACTGGTTTCCGTCTGGCTGTGGTTGTATGTTAAACCAGTGACAGGTCGATATGGACGGGGCCACGCGCCATCAACTTTTATTTGCGTATAGCAATCTTAAACCTGCGAACAAATGTGATGATCAAAGGAAAATGTGTTTCCGAGATGTGTGAGATATTTTATAGATGCATTACATGAAGTGTAATGTGATAGGGATTTAATTCTGGTTTCCTTGGCATGTTTTTGTATTGTCTTATCGTTCTAATTTATCCGAATTTATTTGATATCGCACCTGTAAAGTTCACATAATTTTGCTGCATGCGCGGAATCTTGTTTGAACCAAGACGTTTCCTTGTTAAATTAATTGGAATGTTTTCATACGTCAATGCAGTTTGGCATATTGCAAACTCACGTTTCATATTCAATTTGTGGAGGAGATTGCGAATTACTGCAACGTGAACTATTTATGTAGACAGTGATCTTGAACATATTGGTTTTAATCATCTACAGTGATGCGCATATTTGTTTCTATTTACCTGGCCCCAGACAACCGGTGTTCGGAATGAAAGGTGCGTACTTTTAGCCGAGAGAAAGCGATGCCAGAGAATATACCGTATTCCCTTCAATCATACTTCCATTGTTCCACTGCCCTAGCCCTGAAAGCTGGCGTATATTGGATACTAGTAGCTGAGATAGGTACAGCCTATCACAGCAAAACAATACGCCGAAGACTCTTTTACGGACCCCTTGAGGAGGCTAGTAGGACACCTGTTCATGGGGTGTCCTGGTAGAACACCCGTGTATCGGGTGTCCTGGTAGAAACCTGCACATCGGGTGTCCAGAAGGTTTGAAGCTAGTAGGACACCTGTGCATAGGGTGTCATGGTAGGAAGTTTCCTGTGCAGGACAACCACCCTTCAGACGTGGCTCCACATTTCTATAGTTGGGAGTCCTGGACAGGAAACTTACAGACACCCGCTGCACAGGCCCTGGTGTCCTACTATAGTCCTAGAGGGGTCGTTCTTTGACAAGTTTCGCTGTGTATCATCGACCAAAGATGATTAATTATTATGTTTTTATTATTTTACCCAATGATGCCTGACTAAATATAGGCGCTTTTTAAAGACATGCCATTTCCATAACTTGCTTTTTAAACTTTAACATGTACGTATTGTTTGTTCCAATTAAATTTCCAGATTTACTGGCATATTTTCGCCCTGTCAAAGAATTCAGTTAAATGTGAACATAATATGTTGATAATTAGTGGGGCACTAGGACTAACAGTTGGATGAAGATGGTACTTGCGTAGTGACATGGAATATAATAATAAACCATATAGTTTTCGGCAAATATTTGGTTTGATAAATCAATAGGTCATTTAGCTGTGAGTGTATCATTTAAAAATACATAAAGCTGCATGTCTCTTTTATCAAATTACTATATCAATACTAAGCATTTAGTTACATAGCATCTTACATAATAGTCATTATATTACTGGAACAAAGTCCCGTTGGACGTAACTGGTCAGACCGACTCTTTCTTCGCGACTCGGCGCTTAGAAACTGAAATACGGTAGATGGCGCATGCATCTGGCATGTATTACTACGCCTGAATACTGAGTGGAGCGGCTGATCACTCCGCCCAGGCATGTGAGCCAATCTATGATGTTAGGCTTTTATTGACTAAAATCATTTACGTATTACTTAACTTGCTAGATAAGATAAGTTGGTTTATCTTGGGCGCATTTGGATATCCTTGTATGAGATCAGAAACATGTGGGGTGAGGCCGACCTGTCAGACTTACTTATTACAAGGCAGGTACACAGCTACAGTGCTTCCTATAATCCCATCCGTATGTCATGCGCAGATCTACAGGTCCAGCGCTGAGAACAAGGAACGACACGTGCGCCATACGCCATAACGTTTACACATTTTTTTTCTTTTTCGCAACGGATATTTATTCCATTTTAAAAAGTTGATACGTGTGGTTCTCGAAAATCGAGGGCATGTTGGTTCTCAGTGCAACGTTTTGGTTGGTATTTCATTGGCTAACATACTTTTAAATACGTAAAGATAACTATAAGTGATAAATCAACACAAACACAGATCGTGCAGCATGTTTAGGACACCACAGGTGTACCCAGCATTCATCATGCATGGATACAGCGAACTGGTAGGTCATGACCGATATTCTTTAGGGTTTCTGTACATATAGAAAAAACGAAAGAACATTTCTACCAGAAATTAAAAGTCGTACAAATTGGACGTAAATAATGTGACCACGTAAATTCTAACACTTCTTTGAAACATCGTTCGTTCGCAAATGCAAACTTTTTAAGTAATGTAATTTATGTATCACCAGGTGGCACACACAAGTGCGAAGGCCTTCAGGATTCTACACGTACCAAGAAACTATCTGTCTCGAAACTATTCGTAATAGGGAGGAATGACGGACCAATTCCCGTTATTTCTAGGCAATAAATACGTTTCCGCTTGCTTGTGTTGGTGTCGTGAACTTTACATAATGTTCTGTCCGCTCCAATTCAGAAATCTCCCCAGGGGGGCCAGAGATAAATCCCGAGCGAATATGCAAAACTTTCCATTTCTGGGGATTCTATAAACAGTGAAGTGGTCTGAGAAAGAAAGTGGAAACTGTGGAATGTTATGATAACGTGCTAATTGTTATGACAGAATGCAATTGTTTTCGTTTATTGTGTTGTGCTTGGTGTTCTTTCCATTGTAAATCAATGGTTTGTGTGTACATGTACATCAACACACGAGCTTCATATAGACATCACTGGTTCGTATCAGCCATAGTATTCTTAGTAACTATCAATCATTAGTGCAACGTTTACTGGGGCCCCTTCTTTCTTATTTTTCTTAATAAAAACCAATAAAATACTTTTAGATTCAACTCAAGAGTAAATTTGTATCGAAAATTTCGAAATAAATTTTGCAAATGCATGTATTATATTTTACCTTCATTTTCATATAAGAACGAAAATCAGTTCCCTGTGTATAAGTTAAAACATTCCATTTGACTTGATTCCACATCAATATTTGTAATTACCCATCAATATATTTGTAATTTCCCAGTTCACATCCAAAGTAAATAAATACAATATATATCTATATACACAAACAGATACAGAAACTTAGTAGGCCTATGCATATTTTTTGGTACAAATAATGCCTTGCTATGAAACCCAAACCCAAACACGACATCCGAAACCTAACCTTAAACTTTCGAGTTTTTCTAAGGAATCTCTTTGATATTTATAATAGAATATATCCGTTACCTATGCACTGTAAAAACAAACGCTTAGTTTCCGAGCTAATGAAGATATGGCTGATCAGAAACCGTGTTCCTGTTGAACTTGGCCATGTTGTAACCAGCTGTGCGCAGTCTGTTGCGCAGACGATTTTAAAATACACACCGATCCATTCAGACTTACATTACACCCCTGACAGGCCACAATACCTGCATCAAACCATAGACGTAAACCATATACATTATTATGTACAGTATGCCTGGTATTCGTGGGCCAGACCACCTTTGTTAATTGCTAGCGCACCTGACGTCATGTGGGTATTTAAAAGTGAAACGTAATTACTTTACACGGTGACTTTAAAGGCATAATATCACAGATGTGTAATGGTTGTTTTGGACTAGTTCTTAGCTACAACTGCAAAATACATTCACTTGACATACATAAAATCATGTTTGTACTTCCAAAAAGCTTTCCACCGATGTTTGGTAGACAAATATCCACTGCAATCCCCTGTAGTCTGCTGAATAATGGTCGTATTGTTATTTCCTTAATTATGTCAATGCAAGGGGACATAACTTAGTGGTACGTCTTAAACATGTAATACGCACATCTAACGTTTTCTCTTAATTCATTCATAGTTCAGTAATGCATCAAAGACAAGATAAATAGCGGAACGTTCCCTATATTCATATCACATTAATATGTTGATAACTATTGAGTACTGGGGACTAAGTACATTAGTAAATAACAACTTTGGGGTGGATAAATCAAGCATAATTTGTCTCAGATCGAAATTCGTTTGTCCATTATACAGGTCATTCAACTGTGATAGTATGCCTTTAATTAAGATTTTCGGTTGTGAACTAGTTGCACCTACACGTGAATTTGACGCAGCGTGTAACGCGTAATTCAATAGGAAGAAGTTGGCTTGCATCTCATAAAAGTAATAGAACGTACGTTACTTTATAATGAGAAATGCATGTATATTTATCAGAACTACTAGTATGTTAATACGTATAAATATATTGTGCAATGTCATCATAGTCCTGCATGATATCATTATATATTGTGCTTTTGTACTAAACCCGTCAGTTGTAACAGTTGCATGAATCCTCTACCCTACAGCTCGTTGAATTTCAGTGCCTTCATTCATGATTGAAGAAATGAGTGGAACACCTAGCTTGATTGGAGGCAGAGGCTGGGTTCCAAGCAAATTACTCGAAATTTTAGTGTTGGACAGTTTCCAAATTTGATTCCAATGAACACACCGACACGCGCGCGCGCACGCACACACACACATACACACACACTCACTCTCATTTTTTTCTCCCCCTCTCTTTCTCTCTCTCTCTCTCGATCCTCCCTCTGTCTTTCTTTCTCTCTTGCTCTCTCTCTCTCTTTCTCTCTCTCTCTCTCTCTCTCTCTCTCTCTCTCTCTCTCTCTCTCTCTCTCTCTCTCTCTC
>JAVCKX010018769.1:11537-26716 GCA_034780695.1 Lepetodrilus gordensis | reverse complement strand
GCATGCGTGTGTGTGTGTATGCATGCATGTGTGTGTGCATGTGTGCGTGTGTGTGTGTGTATGTATGTGTGTGTGTGTGTGCATGCGTGTGTGTGTATGTGTGTGTGTGCATGCATGCGTGTGTGTGTGTATGCATGCATGTGTGTGTGCATGTGTGCGTGTGTGTGTGTGTATGTATGTGTGTGTGTGCGCATGCATGCATGCATGTGTGTGTGTGCATGTGCATGTGCGTGTGTGTGTGGTACCTTTGTGTTTGATCAACGGAAACCCATTACTATCATTGAACCCTTACCCTGACCTTTTCATACATACAAACACCCATTGACAAATACTGTACTGAGCCCACCAATCTGTACCCCCTGCTGGAGGTATACCAGACCCACTCTATACTGCTATAAGTACAGGCAGTCAACCCTAAACACTGGGTGATCTCTCTTTCATAGAAGGAACTTAATGCTAGCCACCCTGTAATGCCTGTCATCTATCATGTAACCTAGCATGGCCGACCACCAGACTATATATAGGCTTTATGAAACCAAGGATGTTCTTTTGTCAGTAGGTTCCTAACATTGTATAAACATGAAAGGATATGTAATCTTCTATTTCCATTGTCCTTGGCATTCTTCCCAAACAAAACACATGAATGAATTCATTGTCTGGTGTCTTATCTCATCCTGCATGCTTGGCTAGCAGATTTTTAGATTTATATTATTTGATATAAACAATTAATGATAAATAGCTTTAAAATTCAAGAAGTTATTTAAGTGTATTATGTCAGTACATCTGCACAAAGTGAATTTACAAAACAAGTAAGCAACTGTTATCATATTGTATATTGTACAAGTTTCTGAGAAACTCAAGATACCTGTCTATAGTAATAGTATGTGTATTCTGAAAGCTTATACATTAACCATATTGCTGTTCCTTTTAACTGCATATTTAAAAAAAACAAAAAAAACTGTTAATTCTTGTACATACAATTGTTAATATATAATGTTAAAACAAAATAAACTAAATAAAGAAAACAAAAATTAGATCCATACCTAACCCCACAGTTCATGGTGCATAGAACTGCATCATAATGAACACTCACTGTATTCATTGACAGACATATTAATAGCAATTTAATGTTTTTTTAAATAAAGTTGTATCTTCAATCCTTAATCCTAGAAACTTGACCAAAATGACCATGAGTAATGACATCAGAGACCCTATACAGAAGGTCTCTGATAATGTAAATATATTGGTAGTTAAGTCTTGACCATTGTCCAGTCATAGTCTCCATGTTGGTGGTCCAGTCCTGGTGTGTATCTGTTTGTGTGTCTGTTCATGTTCCGGACAAGCTTGCACCTGGGAATTGGCCATTTCCTGTTCTTCCAGAGAATACACACGCACCGCACAGCAGTATGATATTAGACCAATTAATGTTGATACATGCAGGTCGTTGTTGTTCAGGGGCCATGTTCTAGAAGCTGTTGTATGCATAAAGACATTGTTAAGCCTTCATGGAACATATGTGATGTTCTTGAAAGAGTCAAATTGTCCTTCTCAAAGGCTTAACGGT
Source organism: Lepetodrilus gordensis (assembly GCA_034780695.1). Lineage (NCBI taxonomy): Eukaryota > Metazoa > Mollusca > Gastropoda > Lepetellida > Lepetodrilidae > Lepetodrilus > Lepetodrilus gordensis. Next base: position 25,152 of record JAVCKX010018769.1, on the reverse strand, counting down.
GATGTTACGTATATGACTGCACTGGGAACATGACCCCTGGATATTTCTCTTGTGTGCTAAGGTATATACAGTTTAAATGTATATTTATCAGATGTCTCTATAGTATCTGTAAAGATTATATTGTAAAGGAATGTATAAATGAATGAATGAATGAATTTGCTTTCAGTGGGATAGCAATTATCTAGAAGAAGCTACATACATATTGGTGTTAATATTTCTACCATTCTTAGATTTTCCAAATGTCATCTATTTTCAAAGGTTATTTCTCATTGAAAGCATAGTCCATCAAGAATTAAGTGTTTACACTAATCTGTTTGTTTTGGGGGAGGCTTCATTGATTATGCTTTATACAGTTTCATCGCATATCATAATCTGATGGCCCCCATATCACACACAGGCTTAGATTCCATTCAGATGGCTCGTGTTAGTATGGAGATCTATACAACTGCCGGTGTACCTACGGTACTTAATCGCTCCGAGTCAGGCGCATCATCAATTCTCTGCTCTGGACCAATCTCTAAATGACTGGAGTACAGCCCAGATTCCCACGGAATACCACGAATTAGCATTATCTGTATAATCAGCTTCTACCCTATGTTGCAATCAGAAACAATGACTGCTCCCTCGAGAGCTGTCTCTCCCGGATTTCTCAATGGGAGACTGATGAAAGTCAAGAGTCGTTTATTGGCAACTTAGGTAATACTGAAATAGTTCGGGAAATTATTTTTAGCAAGGCCTGCTAATCTGGAATAGAAGCAAGACACAGCAAATGGAAGAGATTCTCCATTTTAATGACTGAAGTGTCAGAAAAGTCAACAGACAGGGAACAAGTGCTATACTTTTACTGCCTCTAGAGATGCTCTCATCTAAAGAAGACGTCATGCATAGTTTAGTAAGGATCTTCTGACAGCAGCAAATTCATAAATGCAGCCAGGTTCTTACATTCTTGTGAACCATTAGGAATTCCTATGCAGTTGGCCAATGTTTTGCAGGTATCTTTGTACTGTATAATTAATGGTTGGATTATTACTTCAGAGGTCAACATTATTGTCATCTGCTGCATGTGATGTTGCACACTCTGATATAACCAGGTTTTGTTCTTACATGGATGATTTGTGTTCCTGAAGGCTGTATGGATGTATGTAAGCTACTTATGAAAGAGTTATGGTTTCACTGTATACAAGCGCTGCATGAAATAGTGCATTGGTCTGCCATTGGCTCCTAAGTTGCTAGTGTATAATGCACATCAATGTAATACTCTTTTGTTTCAATAATTCATTTTAATAGCTATTTCCAGTGATGTCACTTATAGTCATTGTTTATACTCTTTACAGTGGTCCAATTTTGAAAATGGTAGATATCCTGATCATTTTAGTATGGTGGTGCAAGAACTTGCTTAAGTCCCATATGACCTGTTTCCGTGTGGTAATTACCGTATTCGATGTATTAAATGCCCTGCTGCAATAAACGCCCCCCTTAAACTATTTTAATACATTCCCGCCATCTTCATTATTGTCTCCCGGCATAATTACCTCCCTTTTGTTATATTTTACATAAAATATCACATTTTTCACAAGTGATTTGTGTTTCTTTCTGACTTTAATAAACGCCCCCCAGTATAAATCTTTTAAACACCCTGGGCATATAATATGTCGAATACGGTAAATGAAGTAGACATAGTGTGATCATAATAGTATATATTGTGTGATCATTAGTACATTCATTCATGTAGCTTAATACTGTTGGTATGTGTAAACGAGGTAATTCTGGAACAACTTTCAGTTTTCACCTAGTCTTCCCATGCTTCTTCCATATCGTCTGCAAGATCTTGTGCCCATGCCAAGTGTAATACTTCTGTGGACAGTTTGTGTCAACTGTATCCATATGTACCATTTCTACATGGTAGACTCTTACAAGTTTAATATTTAGCTTAATATTCTGTGTTCTTACTGCTCTCAACTACGTATTGTCCACGGTTCTGTTGATGACTGACATTATGGCAAATCTTACAAACATTACAACTATTAATAAACATTATTTCAGTATTTTACCATGAGTTTCCAGATTGACCAATATGGAAAGAAGACCAAACAATACAAATGACAATCGTTTCACTTAAAGAATGCAACCAATATTTAAACCTCTCACAGTGAAAAGCTAAAGTTATCACATTAGAACCTAATATTCAGTCTTTCGTATTTTCACTTTATCAAGGAAACCAGTGAACTACAATATATATGGATTAACTATAGATGATCTCAAGGATTTAACCTTTCAAGCAATATTTTTATGCCAAATTTGCATTTAACATGGGAAAAGGTTCACTTAAGAAAAGAAAATACATTGTAAATCTGTGTTATAGCCATTCAATTTTGTAATATTCTTCAGGATACATTCTCTGAATCTAACACAGTCCTATGCTATTCTAATCTGTCCAAACAGCCTACAAAAACTCAGGTTATTATTCCCTCCATTCTAATTCAAAGTAGTCATTTGTCATTTAGACACCCATAATCTCACAGCTTGTATTTCACACCATTCCTGTGTTGAAAGGAACCCAGAAGAACAACCACCAACTTTCCTTCGACCCGAGCCACAAGCCAACCTGACAACAGCCACACACCAACACTATAGCCACATATTCACAACCACCTGTAGAAGATACCTCAGTGTCATTCTAACGGTTTGCAATCCTCAAAGACAAATGCCGAAATTCCCGAAGCATTCCCTCTCTCTGTGCCCATTGAGTGACCAGCTCAGACACAACAGCTCAGACACAACAGCTCAGACACATCAGCTCAGACACAACAAACAGCTAACTGAAGGCACAACATCTGGAGCCTGGGCAAGCCAGAAAAGATTTCTTTGAATTTATATTAGGCGAGCCAAGAATTTGTCTGTGGAAGCCTCAGTGAGAAGAGTACAAGTGAGACGAAAGTGGACAAAGTTGTATACCCATTGCCTGTATACAGATGTGTATACCTATTGCCTGTATACAGAGGTCTATACCTATTGCCTGTATACAAATGCTATGCTGCACATCTGGCCATAAAAAGAAAATCAGACATTAACTTCTTATCCTGCTTTTTGTTTCTGAAGAACATTTCTGCTAATATTGAACAGGATTGCCAGACATCATAGACAAGATACTTACTAACATGTCTATTCCATACTACAGTTGATATTCCAGACCCATCATTTATGGTATATGGAAATTATGTCTATCCAGTTGTAAAATCAATCAAAATGTTATCTTAATAGTAAAAGGTCAACCCAATGGTATGTATTCCAACATGATGATATCAGTTAACACTAACATCCTGACTACTAACATATGGGAATGAATAAATAAAACAATCCATAGAATATCTGGCCATCTCCATATTTTGACTAGACTGCTTTCTTTCAAGAAAATATCCCAACAAGATAGTAAGATAATTAGGCATTGAGGTCCAGTCATGGTTAAGCCTAATCATATTGGACTGAACTACATGTATCATGTTTTATTGTGACAAAATGATGGCAATATGTTTAACCTTCAATACTTTATACCAGTATATTGCCAATACCAGTATCAGATGTAACAAAGACAATGCTGGGCTCAAGGAAGGTGAGGTATTCTCTGGCCAGAAGATGGTAAGGAGGCGAGGGAAGGTAAGGATCACTCTTGGCAATTTCTGGTCACTAGGAGTCAATGGACAGATGAGGTAAAGTGAGTGTTATTGACAGAATTCACTTGCTATACAGGTATCTTCAAGAATACTATTGGTGGTAGTACCTGGCCTAAAAGGTGTTAATAAACTCAAATGAGGGCAGGTAAGGATCACTAATCGATGAATGTGTTAATGAACTTGAATGAGGACACTTTAGGATCACTATTGTCTACAGGTGTTCATGAACCCAGATGAGGGCAAGGTAGTGATCACTATTGGCTAAAGGTGTTAATGAACTTAGATGAGGGAAGGTAGGGATCACTATTGGTTAAATATGTTAATGAACCCAGATGAGGGCAAGGTAATGATCACTATTGGCTAAAGGTGTTAATGAACCCAGATGAGGGCAAGGTAATGATCACTATTGGCTAACAGCGTTAATTAATTTAGATAAGGGAAGGTAGGGATCACTTTGTCTTAATGTGTTAACCCAGATGAGATCATGTAAGGATAACTAGTGGCTAAAGGGGTTAATGAACCCAGATGAAGGCAAGTAAGGTCAAGAAGCAGAGAAGCAGATGTTGATAATAGTGTTTCACTCTATATCAGCACTTCAGCACAGATACAAGAACTAGACCATTGGGGTATTCTAGCATTACAACAAACTGCTATCATTACAGCAGACTTAGCTTCCTTCTGACAACACTGCTAACTATACGGCTGATAGAAGTTCCCTGAACACTGGCAGTGACCAAACATTGGCTTGGGTTACGTGAATGTACCAGGTATAGGTTTCAATGGGGAGCTAGTTTCACAGACAGGCGCTATCTTTTCACACATCATCATTCAAGCATTTACCTTAGAACCATCTCAATGCAATAACTGTTTGTAAAGACCAGAATTGGAGCCTATTATGTCCTAGAGTATACGTAGAAGCTTTGATTTATGATGATAATCCAAACATTAAATAGAAGTAAGCTGGTTGATGATTATTTCTGCTTAAAGTATAACATTTTGGTCAAGTATGTTAAGATGGGCAACTGAACAAACATTTCAATAGTTACTGCTTATTGAAGTGCATTGTCATCAATAAGGTCTTCAATAATACTCCTAGCATGTCTTGAATTAATGACATTCATATTTGTTTGATATATTCCCTTTTAGAGTTGTCATATGCCTACAAAATGAATGGGGATACGGTACAACAAAGTGTTATGAACTGAAATGTGCAAGTCTTAATAGATTAATGTGCTTCACAAGGGAATAAAGCCTGGAGAAACATAGCCATGCAGTAATGGTTAACAAAAACAAACTCACTGAACAATATCACCAATTCTGTCATTTTATTATAATATTGTAAAATACCAAAACAATTTCACATCTCAGAAAATTTGAGCTAATCACAGAGAAGAAATCCACATTTCCATTTGTTTTCTAATTTAGACCAATGTCCATAATAGTACCTGAATAAAAGCAATCCCTTGTAAAATGAGAAACTCAAATAAAATTAATAATTTTTTTTTTTTCAAAGGTACCTTTTTGTCAGGACAAGGTTGACTGAATGGTTCAAGGATAGAGACACAGGAATTTAAGGTGAGGTACGAAAAAATGGTTATGTTCTCCAAGCTACCCCCATGCAATAGCACCATGAGTGTGAAGCAAGCTGGGATATTTCACAAGGATAGGTATTTCCTACAAGACTGATGTGAACAGAAAGGGCGGATCAGCAAATTAGCAGCAGAATGGCAAGGAGGTACAAACACAGGCAGACACGCTGCTATCTGGGAGGGAATTTTACGACACTGACCAAATCATTGGGGAAAGCGGTCTGCTCCATGGCGCTAGCATTGCTAGACCTTCGTAATGAGTTGGAGATCGACGTGTTATCGCCCAGCGGGCATAGATAGGGCTCGCCAGACAGAGGCCGAAGCCTGGTCTGAGATGTTGCAGTGCGAGAGAGTCTGAGACCCCGAATGTCAGAAGTGTGCTGACCAACTGCTAAGGGTCTGGGAAAACCTTATCACCAACTCTCAGCCACTTTGTCCATGCCTACTCAAGTACTTCAGTTTCCAAAATGGATAAATTCCATGCAAGTACCTAACAAGGCTTTGAACTCGGTAGAAACATTTCACACAGAGTTAACTGATAAAGAGAGACGATCTCGTTTAAAATGGTCAAACGACTTTGAAAATGGCACAGCAAATGAGGCGATGGAATGCAGACCAATAAAACAGATCATTTACAGAGAAATACTGCCTTGGAAGCAGTAAAAAGGTGCTGGCTAAGAATCTACAAATCAACTTCTGAACAGCTACTTCTGAAGCTCATAGAAACATATTGTTGTTTTTCAAGTCCATCATCAATTAAAAACAATTCACAATCATGAAAAAATACTGAGGAAAATAATATGGAACCCAAAATTTATCTCCAATAACTTTAGTTGAGTCTTGTTGAAAAGAGTGATATATTATAAGAAATAAAAAGTATATTTTTCTAACACTTTTCCCGAAACCAGACAGTACAAGAACTACTAACATATCGATAGATAATATCAGTCAAGAATGGAATATCACAGTGGACATGGTATTTGTTGAGAGCAGTGGTACACATTAAAGAGCGAGTTTTATCTGAATATTTTCAAAATAGGACATACAAAGTCTACTTAAAATAATACAGTTGACACATGCTGTGACAGCAATGACCATGGATGTATATGTTGCATACACCTAAATGCATGCGTTTATAATGATGTTTGAGAATGAAAATAAGAAAAACTCTTTGACATAAAGTGGAAATGGGATTTATTCTCTGCACATTCATCTCCATTCCAGACAGAAGGGGAGATAACTCCCAGAGTAATGTAAGGGTAGACAACCCCTACTGTCTGAACAGAGCCATACAGCCCGAACTTCCAGAGGTAGACTTACCGAAAATTTGTACATCTTGCATTTTTAATGTCCTCCTAGAAAATAGATAACTACTTCCTTCGACAACGATCATGTCCATATTAACAATTTATATATATATATACGTATATACACAGTTGACGATGGATGACGTGAATTGGCAGTATTTACAGCGAGTGAAACAGCGTAAGGCACAACATGATAAGAGTCACACACATCCGCAGCGAAAAACACTTGCTACCTTCACAAGTATAAGCGTCCAATCGGTTGTGACCTGCCGAGCACTGACATGTGTATGAGCCAATCGTGTTCACGCACACTGTGTTGCTATGGCAATGATGGCCGCTCTTCCCGCCTTCCACAGCACACTCGTCGATATCTGGAAGATACAAGATGGAGGCAAACGTTAGACATTTAGGCTAATGCTGTGGTCAATTTATCATTAGAACACATATCCTTTTATTTTAAAATGTAGCGAGTCTTCAAATATATTTAGAAACTTGTTTAAACATTATAAAGGGATATCTTTAGGTTGAATGCTATCATAATTCACACTGAATGGAGTACTAACAGTGAAAACAAGTCCACATATACAGACAAACATACACATACACACACACACACACACACAGCCAGCAGACTGGGGGACATATACAATGAAGAATTTCCAAATGTTGACAGGCTCAAGTTACTTTTTAAGAATTATTCTTTAAGAATTTACAGTCATATTTGAAAAAAAATGGCACAAAATTTGGTTTGGTAGGAATCTTCCCCAGAAAATATATGCCTGCCCTTAATTAATTTTGTGGAGTATATTTTGGACACAATACGGTAAATATTCTTTCAGATGGCACATGGAAGTATTTTTATCACCCAGTGGTATTAGCAGGCCAACCACCTTGCTGCTAGAAAGATGATAGAAGCGATCTGCGTGTATCGACTCCACACACACACGCACGCAATGTTTAACCTGCCTGCCATTATATGTTACTTCCATCATCAAGGTTTTCTGTAACTCCGGCTCAGACAAGACTAAAATAGACACTCTGTGTGTCCTTAATGAACAGGTTCTGACAATGACATATGGTTTTGTAGCCCTTTGTGTGGAAATACAATCAAAATGCTCAAATATTTCACCGGAACACACCTAGCAATCACTTACAGGTTGTAGAAATAACACCACGAAGACACTTTGATGACTATGCAGCACGTTCTTGAAACACATTTACAATGGAAAATCTAGGTTTTTATGTCAGATTTTATTTTTCATGAGCTATCATGTTTGAAATGTATTGAACATATCAGAATATTATTTATAAAAAAAATTAAAAAAATTAAGTAAGAATTCTATTCAAATATTGCCAAAGAAATTGTATCAAATTTCACCATAATGTTAAAGTTCAAAATGTTTCCTCGTGTAAAAGATTGAAAGGGTAATGAAGTAAACTGACTGCCACATCCTAAATCAATAATCATTTCCGCAATATATTTTATATCCTGAAAAGTAGCATTAGATAGTGTTCTTCAAATTAATTAACTAAAGAGAAAACATCCAGATAATTCAATATGGATTATTTCTATTTTAGCAAATTGACAATGTAACGATATATTCCTCAGAGATTTCCAGTAATCACAGATATTTCAGTCAATAAAATCATTAGAGTTTGAACAGCTGATAAACCCAAGCCAGCTACAGATGTATTTGTCTACCAATGACCATCGCCGTGGCCATACCACTGACCCAGACGGGATCTGGCGGCCATGTTTGTTCAGTGTGGCCAATTTCCTCACTAGCACTTCCTGTTTCTATGGCCAATCAACTTTAGTCACTGCGTCTTGGGAAATCTTACTCGAGTCAACCTTGGGCTAATTGGCATGAATTTACAAGATAGTTGTAAAATCTGTTGATCGAGCCTGAGTTTATACAAAATGATTGATTGGCAAATTTCTACAGAGATTGAGTAAAGCTAGGAATGGCGACTTTATGAGTCGGTCTTGATATGCATGTCTTGCTTATTTACTTGTCTATCAGCAGACTAGATGACGACTCATTATCAAGCTTGCAGCTGCCTAGGCAATGACGTACATCTTAAGCAAGCTTATATTGCCCAACATTGATGCCATAACCTGAATGAAACCAGTGCTAGACTCTCCCACATCCTGTTCCGTTCAAGGAACAAAGACAATTAAAGATGTACGGGAAGCAGGCCAAAAAAATAAATCAACGTGAAATGTCTGCCTAATAATATTTTTTCCGACTGTGGTGAAATGAACTTGTTCCCCCCTTTCTGTCTGTGTTAACAGGTGGTCGCTAGATGTTCTTGTATGTATGTCCCCTATCTCCATCCCAGCAGGGTATGAGGAAGGAGGGGGGGGGGGGCAGATCCCCCAAATCCCCTCAGATATAATTGAACATTCTGAAGGTGGGCAGCCGTTACTGTGAAGACTGATTCTTGGACGGACAACTGAAATGGATGATTTTCATTTACATCCACACTGCAGCTTGTCAGTTCATCCACCTTGCAGTAATACCCCACCCTACATCTTCCTGCTCCAAGGACAGCCTGCTGTAATATGTTCCAGGGACATTCTGCAGTGCTAATACACCGGCCCACCGCTTCACCTGGGATCGAGTTCTCTGCTCAACTATGACTTAACACTAGTTCCACCCGCTACCAGTCACTGACCTTTCCCCACAAGCCCGTGTATCCAACAAGACCCAGACAAAATGCGACTAGACACTGCCCCCACTAACTGCAACAAAAACTAGAAGCAGCATGGACGACATTGCCAAGCTAACTGTAATGCATGAATGCCATCGCAAGTCTGACCTTCAGAAAGCAGTATAATTTCCAAAACAAACACGGCCCAAGCTTGCAGGTATTTCGTATATATGGATACCAGCATTGCCCACTGAATTACACTTGCTACGGGTATTGCCAGGGACAGGAAGTAGGGTGGCACCAATGTGTGCCAGGTAGCGGCACAGGAACAGCACTTGGGGCAGCCTTGCATTGGTAAAACCACATCATTGCAGCTCAAAGCCAACACTTGGGGCAGCCTTACATTGGTATGACCTCATATTGGAATAACCTCATTTCAGTATGGCAATAAGATCAAGTATGTACCAATACAAACAAACATTGGTGGTGCAAACAAGCATTGGTACAACCATCCATTGGTACAACCATACATTGTAATAACAACAACCACATCTTAGTACAATCACAGACTGGAACAATCACACCTTGGTACTTGTAACCGAACATTTGTAGAACCACACATTGGAACAACTGGCACATGTAACAACCATATATTGGTACAACCACACATCTGAAGAACCATACCTTGGTACATCCATATTGTAGACAATATGGAAAAATACATACAACAATTTCTATAAAACAATGGTCAGTTGAGAGTTACCTACCCTGACAGTAGTGTCCATCCCCCTGGAAACCAGGTTTGCATTTGCATGCATAGCGTGTGGCCAGGTTGATGCAGCTAGCGTTCACATGACAGTCATGGCCGACAGAGCAGAAGTCAGTCCCTGGAAACACAGCACAAGATTCGTGATTAATTAGCTTACAGAAATAATAAGTCTGCTGTATACAGGAACACCAATGTGCTGATTTCAATACATAGTAAATGCAAAAAGTATTTCTTGCCGTGTAATGCTCACGATGGGAAGAAAACCTGTGGTAACTCGATTTTAAAATATGACACATGAATTCATGGTTTATATAAAAAGAACCTTCCCTTCATAATATCATCTACATTCCCATAGATGCTGAGGCTTCTTGTACACCATCTCACAAAATAAGAAGTCTCATAAAAATTTGCTTTAAATTACATACATTTATTTCACTTCTGAAATTAGTTGGTCATAGACAATCAAACAGATAATTCATAAATCAGCAATGCTTATTTAAATAATGGCACATTGGATGAGCTGAGCTTGAAGCTTGCCAATTTAGGTTCACAGAACCTCTTGTGATAAACTCATAATTACCCAGGGCACAAGGGGGGGAAAAAGTGGAACAAATTCCTCATCCTATCTCTCAGTGACACAATACAGCAGACAGCAGTTAAGAGCTCGTCACAAAAAGTGCAGCTGTTATGCTTGGATGTATAAGCGTATTTCAAGCCTCGTGTTTTGGGGAGTGTCTGGAATTCTTGTTTACACAAACACGGCAAATGCTCCGTAATATTCCAATGACGACAAACACCTCCGTGAAAGCAACACTAGCTGTGAAATGTTTTTATCAGTGAATAAATATTTAAATTGGAAGTGGCGTAATCATTTGTCTGTGCTTTACCTTGTACAGAGTCTGCTTAATTACCTCATTAATAGATTGCCACGTAGACCACCCTGAGTATGCATGTACTGCGTTGAGAATGATTAACCGTGTGCCAGCTAATAACCCACCCAGCAAAACACAGCATCACCTTCTGACCAGATATGACAAAGTGCATTGAGTGTGTCCCAGCTATTGAGAAAGAATTGAGTATTCAAATTGCTGAAAATTGCTTGGTTGGTTGATTTGGGGTTTAGAGCCACTTTCAAGACTATTTCACTCTTATTCCGGCTGGCATGTTTTGTGAGTACATGCTCTACTTGAACTAGGCTACATTTCCACCAGCCGGTGGTGCTAGCTCAAGGAATATCCTGTCATATTTATAACAGGAATACCTACTCGGACACAAATACAGACTCTTCCAACCGTTCCTTATTTTACCCCTGCAATGTTGGTAACACGGTACCTATGGTACCCGAGTTCATGGTTAGGATATCAAGAAATAATCACGAAAACCCTGGTAAAGGTCAAGGTCAGATTACCTTTGCAGACAGGACAACACTCGCCCTGTATTTGTAGATGTTCCGACTCCGGACAGTTTAGAGGTGCACAACTTTCAGCTGGGTCTTGTCTCTCACACACCATTCTCCCATTCTGGAAACAAAAACAGACATCGATAAACAACACTTTCATGATCATCAGCAGTTAGAAATTGGTCCCAAATTAATTTTATTAGAATATACAGAACACATTTGCCTTGAAAATAATCTAAAAAATTCCAGATAATTGGTTCATTTATTCTATAAAGCACATGGTCCCATTCCACAGAACAACCATGGTGCTACGAGAACCTAACTCCAATACGCTATCCCGCAGCGATGTTAAACTCCATATTCACTCACTCACACCTATACGCTAACATTACGACTCTTGTAGCACTGTGAGTGTTGTGTGGAACTGGGGTCCAGGTACATTGTTCTAGGGGTACAGAGTAGTAGACAATATGTATGTGACTAAATTGTACAGTTTTATATGTGTATAGTAGACTATATGTACAGTTTTATTTGTGTATAGTAGACTATATGTACAGTTTTATACTCACATCACAGGTACACGTAACACAGACTCGTGGACTAAATCCTTCACCATGGTCATAATATTTCCCGCTGTAAAAACAGTTTGCTGAAAGACAAAAAAATATAATTACCATTTTAATATACAATATCATTTAAAAAAAAAAAATACAATGCTATGTTAAAACACAATATGAGTTTGAAAAACAATCTAAAAATAAAACTCCATTTTACTAGTTTGTATACAACACCAATATATGCTACTTTCCTAACAACCTCTTCCATCAGATAAAGTAGTCACACATAATTAAATAGAAGTATGTTTATATCTCCTAATTATGGCTATCATTGACAACTGAGATATATATGTTCATCAATATACCTAATTCAAACAATGTCTGACAAAGTAAGTGATTATTTCCCTAGCTGAGGGGTATTTTATTTGCAATACTATTCATTTGCTAATCCCCAGAGTAATCTCCCCTGCAGGCAGCCATATTAATACACCCCCGAGGAGTATAATAGGATCACTAAGCAAGATATCACATCTGATCAAAGACACATTGTATGACACTGTGGGGCATTCAGAACATTGAACCATCTTTTATTATCTTCTCAGAACAGCCTTTGACATTTCAAGTGGAATCCCAAATACGTAGAATAAATAATGTACAAATATTATTCTCAGTTTTTTTTTGGTTTTAAAAGAATTGTAAATTTACAATTAAATCATCTACAATTACCATTTGCGTGAAAAATAGTATTAATGTCAAACACTCAAGAGACTAAATTCAATTTCTATTCAAAAATTGAATTATAATTATTGATTTCCAATTAAATTCCATAGAATACGAGTTGAAACAATGACAAGCAATTGTATTATGAAAGTGCATTACTAAAGTTAAGAACAATGTCCATGTAACCCATTTTATGCTTCAACTAATCACATTTATGATGACAATTCCTTAAGTTACATATGATATGATAAGGTTCTGGGAGCACCACAACCAATATAGTGATGGTTAGACAAACCATGATGATAGACAGACTAGGTATGTCTGCGGATACGGTGATGGTCAGAGAGACTACAATGATAGTCAGACAGACTATGTATGTCTCCTGATACACTAGTATAGGCGCTGATGGTCAGAGACACAACAATGATGGTAAGACAGACTATGATGACTATGTATCTTTTGATACATTAGTCGGCGATGGTCAGAGACATTACAAAGATGGTCAGACACACTACATATGTCTCCTGATACACTAAGTGGTGATGGTCAGACACACCACAATGATGTTCAGACACACTACATATGTCTCCTGATACACTAGGCGGTGATGGTCAGAGACACTACAATGATGGTCAGACACACTACAATGAGGGTCGGACACACTACATATGTCTCCTGATACACTAGGCGGTGATGGTCAGAGACACTACAATGATGGTCAGACACACTACAATGATGGTCAGACACACTACATATGTCTCCTGATACACTAGGCAGTGATGGTCAGAGACACTACAATGATGGTCGGACACACTACATATGTCTCCTGATACACTAGGCATTGATGGTCAGACACTACAATGATGGTCAGACACTACAATGATGGTCAGACACACTACAATGATGGTCAGACACACTAGGTGGTGATGGTCAAGAGACACTACAATG
>JAVCKX010018658.1:0-14868 GCA_034780695.1 Lepetodrilus gordensis | reverse complement strand
CGATGTACGTGCAGTACATTCGCGAAAAACTGCGTGCAAAGTTAGGTCACAATTATAGGAGGGTAACGAATATAGGAGAACATGTTCAACCATACATTATTACGCAGTTTCATCTAAAATATACCAAATAAAATGGATGAATGATAGTCAGGCGAAATGTACATCCATAAAAAAGAATTGTAAGTAACATTAGGTATATGGGGCCGCAAAATTTACTTCCAAAATAAATTGGTTGGGGCGAAAGAATACATCTAAAAATTTAGGTAGGGGCAAACAAATATACATGTAGGACGTAATGACTGGGGGGCACAACTTACAGGGGGTGAAATGTCTGCAACCCATCAATAAGTGGCTGAAAATGGCTCCTCATTGCCAAATCGCAAGTGAAGTGAACTCGTAGGGAATGCATACTTGTATGGAGGAAAACCTGGTGAATTCATAGGGATATTGTATACTGATATATCCATACCTGGTAAATGCACTAAATATTTCGTTACACAAATATTTTATTTAAGAAACAAACCAGATAGAGAAGTAATGATATGCTACAAACTCATTAATGGTTTTGACACCTAGCATCATTCCATCTTTGAGAATACTTATTGGCCACATATGTACTTTGTTATTTTCTGAGGCCTCTTACAATTGTAAACAAATTCCCTTGGGGATAATAAAGATATGAGAGTATTATTATCATTATTCCATCTATCATAATGTTTTATATTTTCTAACTGATCTATTTTCTAATTTATATACTTTTCTGTCTTTTCAGGTACAGCTGGAAAGAAAAAGAATTCTATGTCCTCTTGACCCCAAACAGTATGTTGTGTAAATGCAAATATATATAATTAATAGTAATAATTAATAATAATAATGTCTGTCAGTACCAGCCAGTGCTCGCATTTTTACTTCAACATTCAGTGCCATTGATGTTGTGGGTTTCCTCCTGCAGTAAAACTGGCAGGCTGTGATATAAGTGAAAGAACCTTGAAAGCAGATCTAAACCCCAATTAATAATAATAATAAAGTTCATATTTATTTTGCACAAAATCCATCCTCGAGAGCTTGTTCATAGCACTACATTTCATTATTCATTTTGAATAATTGGATTTTGTTAACAGCATTATTCATCTGATTGTCAAATACATGTACCATGCATGATTTTCTGCTTTCCACAGATATTGCAAATGCAATGAGTGCTTGTATGTACTGTAGGCCTTGCATATAATGTACTCATTGGGACCGGCTGTTTTTGTCAGTTATATACATTTTTACCTTCTTCATTTCTATTTTCAGCACTTGTTATGAAGATAGTTTGGAAAAACACTTGAAAAAATGTAATAAAAATGTGAGGAGAAACAAAATTGAAGTGAGTAACCAAAGGTTATTGTGTATTTGAGAAAGAAATGTATGCTTTTTGTTCTTATATAAAACTAATAGTGACATTATGTTTATTAAAGAAACACTTTGATCAAGAGACTTTTGTAAATAGTTCTTGATCATGATCCATTGTAATAAAGATATACATGTATTTAAATAATAATAATTTAAGTTCATAAATAACGACTTATTAAAAATATCTTGTACAAATATTATTGTGATATCCTTAATAACCATTGTTACCAGTTCCTACTTTCACTTTCAGTGTTATTATGAACAGGGGATTAATAGTGGCTCAGATGAAGGGGATGCAGCACCAGATCCAAAGGTATAAAAAACATTAGCTTTTAATAATCTATTCCCTCTGCTCCATATTAACATTTGTTGCAAATGGGTGAAATATTCCTGCAGCAACGTTAAATCCATACCGGTAATCACTCACTCACCCATAGTTACATTTTATCACAGTCAAATTATTTATACTTTTCTGTTTCCTTAGGTAACTGTATGCAATGTTAAAGATGATGAGCTGCTCAAGCTTGTCCAGAAGGTTAACAATATATACAATGGTAAGAGAATAGAAATTTCAGAAATATTCATCTGTAGTGCTGAATGTTGCAATAAACCATATCAGTACTGTAATATTCAGTGCTATGGATGTTGCAGATTTCCTCCTGTCCTAAACAAACAAGCCATGATGAAAGTGAAAGAATCTTGAAAGCGACTGTAAACAAATAATAATGTATAAAGTTAAATTCTAGTTCCCGTTCTGATTTGAAAACATTTCTAATCTAATATTGGGATATTTTGATAAAATATTGTGACTTTTCTGTAAGGGCTATTAATAATTTAAATATATTATTAACCTTCTGTCAGTTGGAGGCAAAATAAAATGCCCTACAGAGAATTGGTTTGATTAAACCACCATGTAGTATTTAACCCTCTCCCTGCTGCATTAGGCACAGGCACAAGTCTTTATGGCTTCATCAGGGAGAGGGTTAAACACAAAGCAGCAATGTAAATATATAAATGTAAAATGTAAAAGGACAGCACATTCTGCCTTTCAGAGCACATCGGTGCGATCAAGTCTGACATTCTCAGCCATCAGTGTTTGAAGGAAGAGCTGGAAAATCCTACATATGGAACACCGGCTCTCAGGCATAGAAAACAACAGGTACTGTAAAAGACTTATATTACGCGCATACTTATATTACACGGTTTACGCGCAATGGTAACTTGCGTTGAATCAAAGTCTGCATGGAAAAGGTCTGCGCGGAAATTGAAGCCCTAAGCTTTGCTCATTGATTGAAGCAGCAGTTTTACAGTCACGTGGGTTTATCAAACCCAGTGTTTTCGGCTGCGGAGAATTCAACCAAGCTCTCATAGACAATAGGAAGCCTACTCGAGGTAGGTGAGGCCACTTGCTCTATTCATTGCTAATTCCTTGGCGTAATCCTATATTAATTGGCCTTTGCAACTGCTTATGTTTGTACTTATTGTTTTTAATGGATGACAAATACGAAAAATTGCTAAAACATACATGTAGCTCAAATTCGAATGACCTACTCGATGACGCCTCCTTTGAAGTTCCCTCTGAAGGGACCAGTCAGTTTTTCTTCTCATTTCTCTACTAATAATTATTCAGAGCGCATAGAAAAATGGTCCTCTCCCGCACTTCAAACACATTTTCTGGCTTGCAGACCAGTTACGTCCCCTTGTTCTCGCGTCCCCCTGGACATGCTAATCTAATACCTCTCTTTGCTTTCCTTTCTAAATAATAATATAATATGGAATTCATTCATGGGGTTGCTTTATACTACAGCCAAATTATGATCTTGGTAATGTAATGATTACACAAATTAATTATCGATTAGTGTAATCGGTTGTGTAAACCTGTCAGTACCAGCCGGTTATCGCAGGTTTACTGCAACATTCAGCGCTACAATGTTGGTAGTTTCCTCTTGTCCTAAACTGACAAGCAGTGAAATAATCTTGAAAGCAGATCTAAACCCCAATTGAATTATTTTTACACTTCTCATTTGCGACTTGCATATTTTATGCATACATTCCTTACGTGTACTAGATCAAATTTCCACCATTTTGTTAAGTATTAGCTCACTGGAATATCTTGCATGTTACAGGCTTCTTTGATTGGTCACCTGGACAAACTTGGTCTACTTAAAAATGACATGTGCTATGTGGAACTTGGTGCTGGAAAAGGTATTATATGTATTATGTATGCTTGTTGCAAATTTTCATTAAATAGCAATATAGAAATTGTTTCAAGTCTGCAATTTAAAGTTATCATTATACATGTTACTGTAAATCACGAAATTAATGCGAGCAGAATATTAATGCGAAAAATGCGACCGCCGTATTGTCGCATTTAATTGCTGCTCGTTAAAGGTAAGACTTGGAGGAAAACATGTATGGCGACATGGCCGTTCGCATTTCATTGTTGTAGCTTTTACGTCTAAAATCTAGAGGTCGCATTAAATTAGTGTTGCAAGTTGTCAATATTTGGCTAGTGATAGTCACACATTGTCATTATGTATCAAGTTGCGTAGTCATCACTATTTTCATCATATTAATTCTGTCTCATTATATTTAGGTCCACATTAATTTTCTTCTCCATTTGCAGGTCAGCTCTCTCACTGGGTTCAGAAAGCTGTTGATAAATGTGATAATGTTGTCTTTGTGTTGGTGGACAGAGGCACCATACGCTACAAGGTATTGTTCTTAACATAATTATTTAACATTGAACTTAATTTACCTCTTTTAACACTCTCCCTGCTGGATTAGGTCATCTCCGGTTGCTTTCAGCAGGGAGTGTTAAGAGAGAAAAGACGTCTCCAGAATATGAATGAATATGAATGGTCATTTCAGACTGAAATATTAAATAATAACTATTGTCCATTTATAACTTGCTGAAACTCATACCAACATCAACAAATCTGGTGCCCGTTGCACGACGCTCTTGTAGTGCTACAATAGTTGTAACTGGGCTCCCGCCACAATAGAAAGCGTTGACATTGCAATAGTTGTAGCCTACAAGAGCGTTGTGTAACGGGCACCTGGTTACTGTATTTATCAAAGCATATTTGGAAATGTGCACTATGTGTTATGATAATTTGCATCCAGATTTGGATTCATCTTAGATCTGTTAACTCTCTCCATGCTGGAGGCAACCAGAAATGCCCTAATGGGCAGAATTTGTGCCTAATCCAGCAGGGAGAGAGTTAAATTGTGAAGATTATTTGAAATTTACTCATGTCCACATTACTTGTAGCTGGATAACCAGCACCGAGAAGAAGACGGGCCAAAGTTCGACAGACTCAGGATAGACCTGGAACACCTAAATATTGGTGGGCACTGGAAATAATGTACCATTTGAACATTACCTGCTTGTTTACAACTTTGTGCTATTGAATTTTACATGATTTAATATGGTTCCATACCGTTGCAGCACCCTCGATCCATTGTACTTTTAAATGGACAAACTTTTATATGTTTTTAAAGTTGACATTATTTTTCACCCAAGTTTGAGGAAGATAAATATAAACCATGGATTGAACATATTTTGGATTAATTTTAACATCATTGGTTTGTATTATGATATCTAGACATAAACAGTTACATGCGACTATATTCTGCAGGAACATACCAGACGATGTCACACATTCAGCAGCCAATTGTTGCAATGGGGAAACATTTGTGTGGATCAGCAACAGGTAAATGGGAATTTCAAACAAGGTTATCACATTTTAACAATATTGTACGGGTGCTTCACTTTCCAAACCAATATATCTTCTATGAAATTGCAATATTGACGTAAATTTGATTGTAATATATGCACTGTTGAATATATTTTATTTCTTTATTAGAGTGTAGCTAATTGAACCATCTTGGTTAAGATATTTCCAGCTAACTGTTGTCTAATATTCTCTTTTGTAGACCTGGCCCTCAGGTGCCTTTTAGAAACAATGTCTTCCAAATCTGAAAACAATACTTCCGATGAATCTCCATCAAAGAAGGCAAAACAAGAAGCAGTACGAAGGTTAGAATGAGTTCTTACTCTAATTTATTTAATTAATTGTATGAACAAAATACAATTTTAAAAAGCGTGATCAGCCTCATTCAGACTTTTTGTCACTCAAAGTTTTGTTGACAAATTCCCATATTAAATTTTAGCTTTAGCATGGAATACTCAAAATGTTTCATAATCTAATTTTCTGTTCTTTCCTCACTGTTGCAGTCTACCTGCGGGGGCGGTGATTGCCCTGTGCTGCCACCACCGGTGCACGTGGAGGTCGTACGTGGGCAAGGCGTTCATGCGGCGGTGCGGACTGTCGTCGCAGGACTTCCAGCTGCTCAGTAGTATGAGCAGCTGGGCTACATGCACCTGGAAAGGCTGGAGGAAAACAGGTCAGACACTGAGAGTACGACTTCATGCCCAAGCAGCGACATTAAAGCGACGCATACACTTGGGGGATTTCACCTATGCTCATTTTTATTATTGGTCATGTGTAATATATAGGACAATAGTTGCAAGAATCTGAGCTTTCAGGGATGAAAATGCACGAAAACCCTTTGAAATACGCTATGTAAACAATCGTTTGTTTTGAAATTGGAGAGGCCTTCTCTGCACAGATTGCACAGGTTTCTTGCACATGGCGTATTCATAATGGTTTCTCTGCACAGATTGCACAGGTTTCTTGCACATGGTGCAACATGGATTAAGTCACACGTCTACATTGCATCATGCTGTTCACCTAACAGTTTATGTAAATAAACAACTTAAAATGAGCATATTTATTGATAGCAGGTCATTTGGAAGGAATCAATCACAC
Source organism: Lepetodrilus gordensis (assembly GCA_034780695.1). Taxonomy (NCBI): domain Eukaryota; kingdom Metazoa; phylum Mollusca; class Gastropoda; order Lepetellida; family Lepetodrilidae; genus Lepetodrilus; species Lepetodrilus gordensis. Next base: position 8,638 of record JAVCKX010018658.1, on the reverse strand, counting down.
TATGTGGTGCAGGATCATCAGCTCTATAAGTTTGATTTTGGTGTATGAGTCACTTTAAACTCCATATTCACTCATGCTCAAGCTTAAATTTTATATGGGGATTTGTGAACAATACATTGAGATGAATTTGGTTGGTAGTGCAGTGGTATGTTGTCAGACTTCAGAGCCGAAGGTACCGAGTTTTAATCCATCCTGGGAGTCCAGAATTATGATAGGATGTAATATGTAATATAGGATGCAACATTCAGTGCTACAGATGTTTACGGTTTCCTCCTGTAAACTGACAAACTGACTGAGATTTTTTAGAAAAAAAAATATATATAGCAGCTATAAACACGATAAACCCTAATTCAAACAAAATAAACCAAATCTGTATTTTCATACTGTGAATGGGTACAGTTGAATATAAATGTAAGATTCCTATTGGTATTGATTTGTATAGGATTTGCATTTATGTCAGTGAAAAGTAAAGGGTTTGTTGTCATGGGGGCTCTTATACCAAGGGCCATTGTTTTGTATTCCCGCGGCAAAGTAAAAACGTTGCTTAATACAAAATTAATTGGATCTGTGGCAGGAATCAAAGAACAACATCGACTGAGCGAGGGTGACAAATTTGGAGAAGACGTGGCTGTAGATGAACATGACATAGAGACCACAGACATCAACAGTTCACAAACGTAGGTAGTGCCATAGGCATAGCCCACCAATCTACAAACTAAGACATTTGCTTCAATATTAAGTTGGACGACCTTTTTTTTATCCTTTATGTTAAAAGGCATACAATAATGGTTTGTTGACATATTTCATGGTCAAACATATTTTACCTTAAAGTATGTACATTGGGGAACAAGTTACATTTTCCCGCATTTTATTTTATTTCTTTTACCTTAAAGTATGTACATTGGGGAACAAGTTACATTTTCCCACATTTTATTTTATTTCTGTATTTTTTATCTTGCAATTATATGCTTTTAAATCAAATTGATACATTTTGTTTTCAGTTCTAGTCTGAAGTTGACGGAGTCTGAACGAGAAGAGATTGGTCGGCGATGCAAGCGTTTAATAGACTTTGGCCGTATTCTGTACCTCCGTAGTTACAACATGGACAGTCAGCTGAGAGAATACATAGACCAGCAGCTGACTCCAGAAAACATTGTCCTTGTAGCCACACCTTTAAGTGAACAGTCAGTTGTGAACAGTCAGTAGCCACACCTTGAAGTGAACAGTCAGTTGAGAGTATACATTGATCAGCAACTGAACCCAGAAAATATTGTCCTTGTAACACCTTGAAGTGAACAGTCAATTGTAAACACATTATTAAGCAGTCAATTGTATGTGTAGCCACACCTTGAAGTGAACAGTCAGTTGTGAATACGTCGTGAAGCACAGACAGTTGTACTTGCAGCCACACCCTGAAGTGAACAGTCAGTTAAGGGAGTACTTTGACCACCTGAAAAACTATTAATATAAATTATGTATATTATGTATTCTTAGCCCATTAAAACAGTATTATGTCTAGGATATTTTTTCATTAATAGTACAAAGTTTAATTGATTTCAGTAATTTAAATGCAGTCACAGAATATGCTTGGGAATGAAAGATAGTCATTTCCTATTCTTCTGACTCTTGCCTTGTCAGACTCGTGCAACCAGAGTGTCTGTGCCTAATCAAGCAGGGACAGAGTTAATCATGCATCAAGACAATTTGTATTTTGCTTCTTTCTCAATTATGCTCTTAAAACAGGATGTGACGAGAAAAGTGGAGAAGAGTGTGTGTGCATGTACAGTGCATGCGAGAATGCAAGCCAGAGAGCTTTGTTTGTATACAAATGTAGCAATAAAAAGACTGACATGACCTGTTCTGATGACATTGTAGACAATTATTATGATTTTAGAGATGATTTTTAATATGTATGAAGGTAATAAATAACACTCTGACAATCTGACACAGGATACCAAGATTAATGTTGATTGGTTATTAGTTTTCTGACATGATATTGACAGCGCGTTACGTATGTTGTGGGATCCTCCTGCTCTAAACTTACAAGTCATGATATAAGTGAAAGAATCTTGAAAGTGCCTCTAAACAGGCGAGCAGCAGGCGAGTATAAAACATTAGTTTGAATTAAATTGAAAACCAACTTGAACTTAGCAGCAAATTATTAACAAATTGTAAATAAGCCGTGAACTGTTAATAGATTTTGCTACGAATAGTGAGTAATTATTACTCTACTCTTATTCTCAATGTTCTTCTCTCCCTACTCTTATTCTCACTCTCTACTCCTATTCTCACTCTATTCTTATTCTCACTCCTATTCTCACTCTACTTACATTTTCACTCTACTCCTATTCTCACCCTACTCTTATTCTCACAGCACTTATTCTCAATCTACTCTTATTTCCACTCTACTCCTATTCTAACTCTCACTCTATTCTTATTCTAACTCTACTCTTATTCTCATTCTTATTCTCACTCTACTCATATTCTTACTGTTATTCTCATTCACTTTACTCATATTCTCACTCTACTCATATTCTCACTCTTCTACTCTTATTCTTATTCTCACTCTACTCCTTACTGTTATTCTCATTCACTCTACTCAACTATTATTCTCATTCTACTCACTCTACTCCTATTCTCACTCTACCTTATTGTCACTCTTCCAACTCCTATTCTTATTCTCACTCTACTCCTTACTGTTGTTCTCATTCACTTTACTCCTATTCTCACTCTACTCTTATTCTCACTCTACTATTATTCTCATTCTCACTCACTCTACTCCTATTATTACTTTACCTTATTCTCACTCTACTCTTATTCTAATTCTCACTCTACTCCTATTCACTCTACTTTTATTCTTACTCTTATTCTCATTCAGTCTACTCCTATTCTCATGTCTCACTCTACTCTTTCTCCTATTCTCACTCTACTCTTATTCTCACTACTCATATTCTCATTCTCACTCTACTCTTATTCTCATTCTTACTGTTATTCTCACTCTACTCTTATTCTCACTACTATTATTCTCATTCACTCTACTCGTATTCTCACTTTACCTTATGCTCACTCTTCTACTCTTATGATCATGCTCACACTACTCCTATTCACTACTTGTATTCTTACTCTTATTCTCATTCACTCTACTTTTATTCTTACTCTTAGTATCACTCTTATTCTCATTCATTCTACTCCTATTCTCATATATCACTCTACTCTTATTATCACTCTGCTCTTTCTCCTATTCTCATTCTTATTCTCATCCTTACTGTTATTCTCATTCACTCTATGCCTATTCTCACTACTCTTATTCTCACTCTTCTACTCCTATTCACTCTACTTTTATTCTTACTTTTATTCTCACTCTTCTACTCTTATTCTTACTCTTATTCTCATTCACTCTACTCCTATTCACTCTACCTTTATTCTCACTCTTATTATCATTCATTCTACTCCTATTCTCATGTCTCACTCTTATTCTCACTCTACTCTTTCTCCTATTCTCACTCTACTCTTATTCTCACTCTACTCCTATTCTCATTCTTATTCTCACTCTACTCTTATTCTCATTCTTACTGTTATTCTCATTCACTCTACTCATATTATCACTCATATTCTATTCTCACTCTCACACTACTCATATTCTCACTCTACTTTTATTCTTACTCTTATTCTCACTCTACTCTTTCTCTCTACTCATATTCTCACTCTACTCTTATTCGCACTACTCCTATTCTCACTCCTATTCTATTCTCACTCTACTCATATTCTTACTCTTACCCTACTCCTCATTAATTATAATGCCATAAAATACATATGTAAATACTGCACCACACAATGATTTTGGGTAAATTAAATATATTCATTGAAGCCTTTGCACATGGGAAATTGGGTAAAAGCAGTTCTAGTTTCAACCAATCAGCTTCGAGAAACGCGACTGACAAAATCAACAGTCGATTATCAAAAACTTAATAATACAACTTAGATATCCACCATTGAATAATAACAGGAGTGACGTCAGCATGTCAGCAGTGTGTACGACATATATATTTAACCTGTTTTAATATATATTGAAAGTGAAGTCATCACTTCGACAGCCATGCAAATGACATGGGCCCATATACTTATAGCAGAAACGAATATGCCTGCAACGATACATTTTCCTATGATATGATACATATCATGATTTACGATATGATACGTGATACGATACCTCAATAACTAGACTATAGGCATAGTTTCAGAGGGTGAAAGTAAACATGTATAATACACAATATATAAGTGCACAATGTAACGCATCCTCGGAAATCCAGGCAATTATGACTACACTAACCTCCGTCAAATATTTGATGGAGTTTAGTGTAGTCATAATGGCCTGGGTTTTCGAGGATGAATATAACTGGGTAAGTGTCAGACATCCAATAGACAGGTGGTGAAAAAATTTCAGTTTTGGAAGAGGATGTATAGGGTTTTATAAAGTAAGGAGGCCTATAACTGGGCTACACCGAAATGGGGGACATTACACTAACATACAATATCCTGGTAGCCTATCTACAAAACAAACAAAACATTTTATCTGTCCTATAATATTATGGGGTCCTATCATGGGTGCATGCTTTGAAATGTACTATAACACAGTATCTATAAATATGCCTATCAGCTGCTTAACCCTCTCCTTGCTGGATTACACACAGCTCTTTCGGGCATCTCTGGTTGCTGCTAGCAAGGAGATGGTTAACATTAATATTGTCTTTGAGTGGATCAAAAGTGCCATCCCTTTTATCAGTACGTTTCTTGAGTGTTGTGTACACATTTTTCTGACCTCAAATACAATATCCTGGATATCTTCTAACATTTGAAAGGCATAATACCACAGATATTTATGGTTGTTTTGGACTAGTTCTTAGCTATAACTGCAAGTACATTCACTTGACATACATAAAATCATGTTTGTACTTCCAAAAACTTTTCACCTCTGTATGATAGATAAAATTGCACTGCAACACCAATACTTTATAATGTATTAACCAGCTGTTGTCAACCTGAATGTGGTTGTGTTACTTTTTGATGTTGTTCATATGCATGCAAAGTAGGGGTGTAATGATAAGTCGATAAGTCAACCTATTGTGATAGTGTGTCCTGATAGCAATCTTAACAATCGATAACTATTGGCGATAGTATGATTGACTATCGATAGTTCGGATAGTTTTTTATTTTTATCTTTACTTTTAAAGTTTTTATCTCTGCTTATTTTCTGAAACTCCAACTTGTCCCAATTCCAACTAATGACGTCAATTGCAGCCTAGAAGGGTATTAAAGTAAGAAAATAGTGTAAACCAGTGGGATATGAGTGAAATTTAGCTAGTTACTCAAACAAATATATTTGACCATGAAATATGTAAACAAACCTGTAATATTGTATGCATTTAACATTAATTTTGCACACTCAAGTACTATCACAATACTATCGTGATAGTGAAATTACCTGTGATAGTCGCCCCTAATGCAAAGGGCCACAACTCAAAGTGGTTCTAAGAATTCAAAGTGAAACGACCAAAATTTCACTAGATTCCTTCATAAATCAATTGATGCATCAAAGACAAGATAATTAGCGGAACGTTCCCTTTATTCATATAAAATATCGATATGCTTTATTTTATAACTATCGAGTGCTGAGGAACGAGTACATAACTAAATATCATAACAACTTTTTTTTTTGGATAACAAACATAATTAGTATCAGATCGAAATTCGTTTGTCCATTTACACGTATATCAACTGTGATATTATGCCTTTAATTTATCGACGAAATAGTTTTGACAGGACTGTTTCAAACAGTGTTTGTTTATTTATCGGCAAGGAAACGTATGTTGATAACTTGATATGCTCCGTAACCTCGAAGAGGATATCTAATAATCTAGACTAGCTTTAGCGTATCGTCTACGCTGAATACAGTTTACGATCATGTTTATTTAATACGACTGAAAATCTACAGTACTAGTACATCTAAAATATCGATGCAAGAACAAAACATCGTCTGCTAGTCTCTCTTCAGAGACGTTTAGGTCACGACGACCTCACGCGGATCTCCGCGCCAAGATACCGTCACGTGGGGCGGAGGCGAGATTTAGAGTTGACAACTGCTCCATGCCGAAACAGAGTGTAAGTGAAAGTGATTTATTCTAGGAATCTATATGATCAACATGCATATTCGTTTTGTTATCTGTCATTTCTAGTCAAACGACACTTTGCAACATGCCACAGCGAATTTAGTAAGTACGAACAGTGTTTCCTTTATTGAAGGCCAAATCTGGACGACCATTCCATTTTCTGTTTTCCACACCAAAACCGAACATCGCATTTTCAGAATAAAACATTGCTTGGAAAACGTATGTCAGCATTTGATGATTTTTCATGTCCGCGATGAAGGGAACTTACGACAATATCTTCGTATTGTCCATAACTTATTTTGTAAAAGGAGATGTGATTCTGTTGTGAAATATGTCCACAATCTTATTCTGGAGAATTTCCTTCCAGAATCGACTTCCGCAGCTTGAAAATGGTCTACCAGGAATTTCTCAAATAACTTGCTCTTTGTTTGCCAGCTGTTGCCAGTAACAGTTCATTTATTAGATTTATGTATGTATGTATATGAATTGTGCATTATTATACACAAGGATATTATCAATGACCCTGAACTATGTTAAATAACAGGATCATTAATGACATATGGTTGGACATCCATACTTCGTGACCCTAAGCACGATGTTTAAAATATTAATTCAATGTGGCCAAAAAAAAGGCATGCACATGTCCATATAAAGTAACCCTTTTGCCTTCATTCAATCAATATTTCACAGCCCTTAGCTTTATATTAAGTGAGCACTAACCATTTAAAGGCATAATATCAGTCTGACACAAATTAAGTTGTCGTTTTGGGCAGAATTGGAGTTCAAAATGCAAAGTACATGCTATTGGCATACATAATCGCTATTGTACCTCCAAATATCGTTTTACCACGTATATGTTAGAGCATATTTAGTGTGTCGTTAGTGGATTAGGGGGGGCGGAGCGAGCGAGCCCACTCTAATCCACCAAGAACACACGAAATATGCTCTAACATACTTAGAACATAAACCTACGTTTTATTGGCTGAAAAAAGGTTTGTCATAATTTCCCCACGCCTGTAGATCCACGCACCTCGTCACCTTAGAACGGAATGGCGTACTATAGCACAGAGCCACGGACCCGAAGGTTGATTAGAATTTCAAGAATAATTTTTGTGTAGATTTTTAGACAATTATACATCGTCTCATCAGTATTGTGTATCTCTACATTTCCACTTATGTGTATATTACCGTAATGTATTTTCATGTATATGTGTTTTTCATGCTTGTTTTATTGTAGGGCCTATTTGATGTAAAATAAGATCATAACTAAATTAATTTAACATTGTAGTTGTCGTGTGGGTGACATTTTTCTGTTTTGACCAAAAAACACCCCACTAATTCAATCAAATCTATCATAAAGCGTAAAGGCTAGTTTGCTATGACAGTCACGACAGCATTCCCAAGGTTGATTTTTTTAAACGTACGTAGTGAACTCTAACCAAAAACATAATTTGATATGTACAGAATGTTCTGATACAACAATATATGTAATTTGTTGTTAATTTACTATTTCAAACTTCGGTAGTTTGTAGTTCATGTCACGTGATCAGATCTGTCAATCACAAGCCGTCGAGAACCTCTCGGGAGTGCTTCAACCAATCACAGTCCTTAAAAATTGTCATGACCTTAATGAAAAGGTTATGCTCTTAATGAAATAGTGACAAATTCTGGGCGAATGCTGCGATTTCATTGGCCGAAAAAGTAGGTTATGTTCTAATGTAAGATAGGTAAAATTGTATTGCTGTAAACACATCCTGGTATAACCTGTATAATTTTATACTATTTTATGACTTTTGTACTATAATTTATGGATTATGTTGATATTTACCTACTCGATCTGCATCCTTAACTTTTTTCTTTGGCAGACGACTTTCCAAGTGATGTATGACATAACATTATCACAATCGATGCACGTGCAGTACATTCGCGAACATCTGTGTGCAAAGTTACCTCACGAATTAGTATTAACAAAGTTAGGATGCTCGACCATACTGGTACCATAACTGATTTTGGTTATTTTTTTGCATTGAAAATGCAAAGTATATTCACTTGATGCATATTAATAGCTTTTGTAATGCCAAAAATATGCCTCAATTAAAAGCAGGTAGTATTCCATGGCAACACTATATTCAAATATCTAAATTTGTACATGACCATAAAGAAAACATTCCTTTTATATTTATTTTAAAATATTGTTCATAATAATGATATATAATAATGTCACTGTGTTATGCCAACAAAACATTGCAATTATTTAAACATAGACAAGAGTTCGCAATTAACACTAACAGTCGCCTGGGCCATTTCACCCAATGCTAGAGGTATCCTAAGGGCGAGTAGGAATTCACGTCTTTTGTAAACAGCCGGCTTCGTGGCGTAATGGTTAGAGCGTCAGCCCGGAGTGCGGAAGGTCGTGGGTTTGATCCCCGGTCGCGTCATACCAAAAGACGTTAAAAGGTGGTACTTGTTGT
>JAVCKX010018548.1:0-14868 GCA_034780695.1 Lepetodrilus gordensis | reverse complement strand
CTGACAAGACCAAGGATGATAACTGCATTGCCACTCTACAGTCAGTGCATCCTATCAATATCACATCAGAAAGGTAACTTTAGCGAACATTAATGCCGGGCCCCCGGGACAGGATTTGAACCTGGAACATTTGGCTCCGATGTCCAACGTTCTACCACTGCGCTACATCCCGCCCCTGGTAAGTAAAATTGTAGAGACATGTCTGGTTGCATGAAACATTATATTGCCCCTGGCCAGAGAGTGCACACAATATATCCCTGCCCTCAACCTATTGCTTTATTTATATATATATATTATTAATTTAGGTTTAGAGGCCCTTTCAACATTCATTCCTTACTATCACAGCTTTTCAGTTTAGAGCAGGAGGAAACCCACAACATCCATAGCACTGAATGTTGCAGTAAACCTGCAATCCCCAGCTGGTACTGACAGACCAAGGATACATTAAATCTATGACACAAAACACAATTGTGTCATACATTACAATTATAATTATACTCAACACTATTTTTAAAAAGCTTTAAGTACTGGATATACATTTTGCTTTAACATGATAATATTCCATCTGCTCGAATCTATCAGCCATCACATTTGTTTTGACTGGAGAACATTGGTAAGAGTCTTACTATAAGTGGTTCACAATAACTGAGTCACATGCATATAAGTGTGAAAGAGTGCTTGGTGTACAGACATTGAACTGTAAACACACCTTGAACTTGGCGTGTGTACGGAGATTAGGCTGCTGCACATTGACCTGGCTGAATACACTGGACTCTTCATAGGGAAGTCTAGTTGGGTACAAACAGTCCGTACAAGACGGGGGAAACAGGTGCCATCGCTTCCTGAAACAGACCTACTGTAGAGTATCTACATGCACATATCACCCCATGATCATGGAGACTGATATAGCACTGTTTGTTATTAATATAAATAACAATGTTATAATAAAAAAGAACAAAGTAGTACCACATTTTGGTCTTAATTAGCTTTGTGAAGCTGAGAATGAGATGTCATGGACTGATGTTTCATGAAAAATATTCTGCACAAGAAATATAGGAAAATATGAAAACCAGAGAATGAGCTGTGATGGGTTGTTGTTTCGTGTAATTTAAAAACTGGGGTTTGAATCCCAGAATCAGTATGGTCCTCGGTTACATTTGAATGCAATTTTACAAAACAAATAACCTTGAAAAATAAGGACACGATAAACTGAGATGGTCTGTTAGGGAATCAAGAGTTGTCTCCCATAGTGAAAAATAAGTTAGTGTAATCTTCACAACTTTTCTTGTATTCAAACTCAAATCTCTGGGTTTGTAGTCCGACAGCCTACCATTAACTTCACGTGACTAGCACAGCACATTTTTCATGGATATGGAAGCTAGAAGTGGACAGTAATACACCACTCACTTCCCGTGTATTTGAGCCACCAAGTTGAAGCCGTACGTGTCGTAGTGACATGGAGTAGACGCGCCTTCACTGCCGATCCAGATGGTGCTGTCTTGTCCATCTCGTCCATCCAGACCAAGCACTGACCAGTCCACTGCCTACAAACATTCTGAACCATTTTACAACTGTTATCATATTTATAGTTTATATTATTTATTATATTTTGTATTTTTACATAAATGAGGTATGGTATACAACCAGTTTCAAGATTCTTTCACTTATATCATGGCTTGTTAGCTTAGGGCAGAAGGAAACCTGCAAAATCCATAGTGCCGATTGTTGCAGTAAACCTGCGAGCACTGGCTGGGAATGATGGACAGACGACATAGCTATGGTACTGATATCACATTCTATCATGATCATATCATAAAGGTAACTTTTGTGAACATTGATGCCGAGCTACTGGGACAGGATTTTAACTTCGGACCATTGGCTTCGGTTTGAGGCCTGTTCAGGAGGGCGCAAACCCGCGAGTACACGCGTGAAATTGCCTTGGAAACCTTCATATGTGACGTCACGTGATAACTCGCGTAAACTCGCCCTTCTGAACAGGCCTCCGATGTTCTACCACTCGCTCTGTACCATTAGATATGATCAACCTAATAGATATGTACCATTAGATATGGTTTAACCCTCTCCCTGCTGGGTTAGACACAAGCTCTACTCATTAGGGCATTTCCAGTTGCCTTCAGCATAGAGAGGGTTAAAACGATAACCATGAAAGATAAGTACTAATTAAGTTAGTTTTTCAACGTAGTCACCTTCAACAAGTGCTGGCACTGTACAAACATCTCAGGCATATATTTGTAGTCCACATAGCAGGAGAAGTCTTCAGATGGAACGTGGCCCAGAGGGTTGTCTCCCTTGACTTTCCCAAAAGTCCATTCACAGAAGTCTGTGAGAGAAGCATCTACGTACACACAATCCGTTTCCCATGTTTGATCTGAAATGCAAAAGAAATCATAAGATTTAAAAAATAGCTCTTATTAGATTTTAAAAAAAAATCTTTATCATGCTTAACATATTTATATTAACAAATAAATTTAAGACATATTTTCCAATTGAAGTGAATAAAAAGATATAATTACAGTTAGGATTATACATGTATAAATACAAAGTGACACACACATACACATATGCTCAAGGGCACAGACACTCCTTTGGCTCAGGCAGTAGAGCGTTGGACTCGCAATCCAGCAAATCCTGTTCAAATCCCATGATCGACAGTGATTCTGTTCAATGCAAATTACCTTCGGAATACTTTGGTGCAATCTTACACCTGAACTTATCCTGTAACATCTCCGCGAGGACAGATGGAGTCCATGAAGAAGATGGCCAGGAGTCGATTAGGCCTGTAAACACAGCTGGGTTGGAATCCTGTACGACACGATCTGAAAACATTGCCATCGTGTTGGAGTAGTCTCTTACGGATGACATCACAGTTCACAACATTCATCCCTTGACTTATCTGAAATACAGAATATTGGAAAATGTGTCAAATGTCAATTGGTCTAAAAGTCATATATCACAATAATTAATCCACCTAGAATAATTGAGATCGATATAATTTTTTTCCCAGCAATTGAAGAAATAATCATGTGTAAATGTATAAGAATATACTAATATAGCCAGGCTGTTTGGATGAACATGTCAGTTTCTTTTTAGGATTGTCGTGCATCAATGGGTGAAAGATTCCTCCTGATGGAATTGTAAAACAACACTGTATGTAATTTAATGTACTTTGATATATATTCTTTTTCATTATTCATAATGTTATTTTATTTTTAATTTGTGTTTAGAGCCGCTTTTAAGATTCTTTCACAAATATCAAACCTTTTTAAGTAGCACTATGAAATATATACAACTTTATTTGAACATTACTGTAACAGATCTCTAACTTAAAAAATAAGGGCTCATAAACATAAAGGTATTTACCTAAATCTATGTTAACATAATTTTAATAATAAGTTTTAAAACCAATAAACTACTTGTACAAAAGTAGGTTTCTTTCTCTCTACATTATGCCCTTATAGCTGCAGATCTGTAGCTATACATTCCCTATACTAACTTTTACCTTGTTGATATTGCAGTGAAACTATGAAAACATGTCATATCATGAATATATCAATCAGGTTATTATCAGATAATTCTATGCATTTCAATATTTACAAATAAGTTGAAATAACAGCTGATTTTGGTGCAATATTTCAGCTTGGGCTCCATATGACAAGGGAGGTAACTTTAACTCTCTAGGCTTTTAAGGAAGAATATTATTGAATCAATATAACCAGGCCAAGTAATAATTGTTTTTTATCATATAGTACTAGTATTAACTAGTTTACATATTAACTATATCATACCTTAAATATAATGGCCAATATAATTAATAAGTATATAATTTAAATGTAATTACAAGTGTTGTTTTAGTGCATAGACAAAGTTAATTGTTTGTGTATGTCAGCTTCATCTGTTCCGGATTTTAAGATAACATCATGGCGGACCAGCAAAAGAAACCCGATTTGGGACTTCTTGAAGAAGATGACGAATTTGAAGAATTCCCAGCTGAAGGTTGCTGAAACTAACATGTCTATATATTTTAACATGTCTATAATAGTATTGAACAAAATAACACTGACATTCCGCTTTAATTTCCCATTATTCAATGCTGAACATGACCATGATTTTGCAAAAGTTCAATAAATAAATGTTCATGACTCATTATTTAGGTTTATCATTGTTTATTAGCGCCAATATGATGGACACCCTATCTACATATAACAGTGAATCCTAGTGGTTATGATATACAGCAGGGATAAACCATTTTTTTAAATAAAATAAATAACCATCCATAGTTTCCCCAAAATAATTCTTGGCCAATGTTTATGACCGGGTAGTGTCTTTACTATAGCAATGCAATGACATTACCCAGCCAAAAACATGGCCTAATACATATCCAGAGGCTGTCTGTTAAACTTCCCAACCTTTCAAATGTCTGAATTCGTAAACAAATTAAACAAATATTTCTTTGGGGCATCTTGTATATATATGCAAATGGGGAATCGTAGATCTTGTCATCCGATTTAACCGGGGTGTGCTGCAAAATAACAGAAAGACTCTGGATATCTGGATAAAGCCTCTGGAGTAGGCCATTTTGAAAAATATGTATGTATAATTGAAGCTAAATGGTTGGTGAATCGGTGGGTAATGTTATCCATGCCTGCCTCTTGTTTATGTATCAAATTAGAAGCATTTGAAAGTCTTGGCATACTTTTGTATTCTAGTAATAGCCCCCATCTGTAGCTCTATGATGCCAATGACAAATGTAACTATAGGGTACAAAAACATATATGGAATCATCGCAAATGAGTGAAAGATTCCCGCAACAATGTTGAACTCCATATTCACTCACTCGTATTTACCATAAATCCTAGGTTCAGACTCATAAATAGCGTTCGAGACACCTTTCGAGTGGTATTTACTACTCGTCAACTCTTGGCTAAAATAGCAAGACGATAAATTTGACCTTGTAGGACGTTTGTGAGATATGGAATACTAGTATTCTATGAATTTTTCTCATGCAAATTAAAGCTTATATAATTAAATGCAGTGAGCAAACAAATACTCGAGAAGTGGCTCGCCCAGACACGTGACAGCCTTTTTTTTTTACATGTAGCACTACCAAATGCAGAATAAGTACCATCTAGTTACCTAATTCCATGGTGTTGTGTCTTGTACCTCATTCTTAGTACTGTGTGTTCCAGACTGGGATGGCGCTGATGAGGATCCAGAGGACGTCAAAGTCTGGGAGGATAACTGGGATGACGACAACATAGAGGACGATTTCTCAAAACAACTTAGGTATGATAATGAGTCACTATTTTAAGTCGAGATTTTCAGGAGATATTCAAGTCATCGCAAATAGGTGAAAGATTTGCGCAGCGATGTTAAACTCCATTTATAATCGCTCACTCATTCAGGAGATTTGTTTTACTCATTGATTTTTATTTTCATGATTCTATAACTTTGTTGTTTTCATTGGTAATTGAAAATTATAATCACACTTTCAATGAATCTGGGCTTATCACAAATGAAATAATCTTGAAAGCGACTTTGAACCCAAATACAACCTCTCCCCCCCAAAAAATAATCTAATTGCATTTTGTAAGCGAATAAATATTGATAGTTTATGTGTTACATGGGTTGTTGTCACAGCTACAGGGCTCCAGACTAACATTTTGAGTTACTTGCCCACAGATCAAGTCGGGGCAAGTTGCAATGTCAGCAAAGGTGCTAAATGTTAAAAAGTAGGTTGCCCACAGTACAATTTAACTTGCCCCTGTACGTCGGGCATATGTTAGTCCAGAGCCCTGTGACACTAAACAAGAAATGTACTGCATTATATGTGAACAAATGTTTGTATTATCAGATGTTATGTGGCAGGTATGATAATGCAGTGGTCAATGTCACGGATCCCCAACTTCTGTGATATGCTAATAACATACTGTATTTTTCTTTCTATTTTAGAGCTGAATTGGAGAAGAAAGGGAAACATCCTGATGGCAGTGAACCTATGAAGACCTAGCCTCTGTTGTGAACAGTGTATATATGTTGTAGTGCCATCCATCACATTCACTCTGAACATTCAGCTGCATCCATAGACTGTTATTTGGTTAGAGATCTGTTACTATTCAATCAGTGAATTCGAAGAACCACAGACGGAGAGAAGCATGTCACTTCTGTGAAGAGAAGAGGAAATATTTCAATGAAAGATTAGCACCTATCATACAATACTGACCAAATTTTTGAACTGACATTTTGTACCGAATAAGTGTTATTCGTATTTGTTGTAAGATATTCAAATTAAATGTTTAAAACTAGCGATTTTGTTCATTTTATTTGATGTTTGTGTATAAATATGGGTAAGTTCATCGTGACCTTTGACTCGTCAGATATTCGCACAATGTCTATGCATAGCTATGAGTAATCTAGGAAGTTGTCACTAGTAACAAGCTCAGACAATTCGATCTGACAATAAGAACACAAATATTGAGGATTATGATTAGCATGAATACTACTGAAATACTGAACATGAAGCTTCATTCCACTGAAAAATTTGCTAAAATGTTCCAGATGTTACATATCTTCAGCACAATTCTCCAACATTGCATATGGGTGAAAGATTTCTGCTTTTATATATTTTTGGCAGGAAGAATATAAAGGGAGGTAATTACACATGTACTTGAGAAAATGTGGATTAAACAATGTGGATAAACAATATCTAAACACTTCAGTAGCTACGGTCACAGATGTTGCGGGTTTCCTCCTGCCCTAAACTGACATGTCGTGAAAGAATCTTGAAAGTGATTAAAAACTACAAAATAAAATACAAAAAAATAGGACTGCCAAGTGTGAACATTAATTCCTAAATAGGATGGAATAAATACAACGACACTAGAGGAGCAACATACCAAATACAGAAATGTTTAAATTTGATGGAGACAGGTTGGACGAAAGGATTGGGTGTCAGGGGTAGAAATAAGTGTAAATTTCCAGACAGCCAGGACACTCCATTCTGGAAACTAGAGTGCCCTCCTAAACATCTGAGGGCCCTTAATTTTAATTAAAATCATAATAAAAAAAGAAAAAGCTCAATCTTTTCAAGGTGACATCAATATGCTTCTCAATAATCATACCAGAACAATATTAGGTTTACCTCCATTGAGGTGTCAACATGTATGATTATATATAAACTTTGCTTTATCATTTTATATTTAGCAATTTTAAAAAAATACCAGAACGGACTATTGAAAATCAAGAGGGCCAAGAAATGTTATTTCTACCCCTGGGCCGGTATTCATAAAAGGGCTCAAGTCAGTTTTTGCTATGTATTTGGTCTTCAAAAACTGACTTAAACCCTTTCATGAATACGGCCCTTGGCATGTAATCCGTCTCCAGACACAACATGATTTATTTGTGCCAGTTGTCCTGTAGTTCTTATCAGAACATGTCAGTGTTGTAGGGTCTCTTCCCATTTCTCAGTGCTGCAATATTGACAAAACATTGGATGAAACGAATGGAAAACCACATTTATTTCTGACAATCACATTTATAATGACAACAATAAGCATGATACATGTTCATTGAACTAGCATGGATTGTATGTAGTTCACATAGCTAAATGTCGTAATTGTAACAGACGAATCATCTGTTATGAGGATGTTATCTGACTTGAAATACATTTCACGTGCACTTTGTGAGTATGTCTGATCTCTGGCTACATTGTCTTGTCCATGCATGTTGCACGGGGGTGAGTGAGTGAGTGAATTATTGTTTTACGTCCCGGGCGGGAATATTTCACCCATAGGTGACGACCATGTTGCATGGCGTGAAACACGTGCTGTTGCTGGCTACTGTGACTGTTTCAAAAGACTTGATGATTGGTTGCTTTCTTTGTGGGTGGCATAGCTCAGGTGGAAAGCGTAGGACCTGTAGCCAGAAGTCTTGTAGCCAGAAGTCTTGAGTCAGATTCTGACTAGTGAAGATATTTTTCAAAGTTTGTGCGATGGTACACTGTAGTTTGAAATGTACACGTCTGCACAATCTCAAATGATAAATTTCAAAATTATACATTCCTGAATATAATGAACAGAAAACTGTACATTCGTGAATAATAATCTACATATTTCCAATGGACAAAAATAGTGACTGTATCTTAATTACCAACTAATCTATTGCCTATGATATAGATCTCATCTTCTGTTGCCTGTTTTGCAATGGACATGATGGACGGCATTTGGTTTGATAAGTAAGCAAGCATGTATTATCTTGTAAAAGAATATAGACATACAAATGGAATGAGTGACGTAAAAATATACAATGTTGGATACATGGTGATGGTCTGCCTATGAAATACACTTGCACACCAAAACATTATATTCAAGAAAACAAGTTCAAAAAATGTCCAAACAGTTAGGACGGATGGCTTTTACAAATAAATTGCACACAAATAAATTATTATCCTGGTAGATTTAACCCTCTCCCTGCTGGATTATACACAGCCACTGCTCTTTAGGGCATATATGGTTGCCTTCAGCATGGAGAGGGTTAAGCATATATTATGATTGCACTGCTAGACTGGGATTACAAAGTGCATGGTTATTGTAATACTCAATGTGTAGATAATTTTCATTTGATGCTCCAATATTTGCATTACAATTACCAATTAATGTCCATGTGCTTTTCAGTGTAAACACAATCAATATTAACACATCGGAAGAAACCATGTAACAGCGATAGAAACTTAACTTTAAAACGTACTCGCCCGAATAGTGATACAAATAACAAATATGAATTTCTACACGCCCTTAGGATACCTTTACCATTGGGAGATATGGCCCGATCGAGTGGGCTAGTGTTAATTGTGAACCCAGGGGTGCGTTCAGGACATATAATACAATTTTATACTTTACAATTATTTAGTGGCAAAATATCAGGAAATCGGTTTGCGCACGTGTCCAGTCCATTCCCTGCATGCTTTGGTTTGTCCTACTATTTGCCGCCGAAGCAAAAGGTAGCACTACATAGTACTACTAGTGTTGGCTGAACGACTATTGTAGCGCTATGTATCAACAAGTATAAAATTGTAGTCTGTCCTGAACGCACCCCTTATGTAAGCACATTTTTGTTTCCCCTTAACTGAAACCTTGTGTCAACAGTTTCAACTACGAGATCAGTATGAGCACTATTTGTTATATATCGGTCCAGCACTCGTGATGTTGTGTACGTGAAAACGACATGTAAAAAGTGATAACAATATATATTGGAAGGATTATTATCTCCCTTGAACAATCACATTACATGCAGTTACGTTCACATTGATAAATCGTGTATCTGAAGTGTCGACGTGGAATGTTTTGTGCTCTGTGCAAAACAACCACTGGGTGTTATGAACCAGCTTGAATACAGAGAGGTCACGACTTCCATCATGACCCTGATTGTTTGAATTGTCGCAGCGCCTGAAGAAACACTTTCTTTGTCTCTTCCATTGTTTCGCTGTACAATTTCAGATCTTCCTCTTTAGCTTTCAGGGTGCTTTGTAGAGCTGCTTTCAGAGCATCATTCTCATCGGTTTGGATTTCCAGTCTGAAGTAATTAAGTATTTGTGATATACACAAATAAAAAAACATACAATAATACATGTTAGTCTGCAATATTAGAACGTGTGTGTGACATTTGGATTTAGTTTGGATGTTAATTATCTCCACTTTTCATGAGTATACTTAGCCAGCCATCTCTTATTGCATTATTCTCTTGTCCCAAGAGTTGTGACAAGGGGAATACCCTGATTCCATAGTAAATTTTCTTTCTATCTGACCCTGTCGACAGGGATCAAAATGAACTAGTCCTATAGCCCGGGCCATTTCTCGCAATGAAGGTTTCCTAAGGACTAGTAGAAATTCATAACATTTGTTATTTGTATCACTATCCTCTGACCCCTGGCCTCTGCCCTTTGTTCCTGTACTCTCCTGTAATCTCGCACATGTTCAGTAACCACTTCCTTTTTCTACTTGTCATCCTCCAAGCAGGGAGTGTTTGGAAGAGCTGAGTATCAAAGTTTGATTTTGTTTGGTCCAGTACAGGGCTAATAACTTCAGTATACCTTTAGTAGCTTATCCCTTACTATATATTGCGTTAATTATACACAATTATAATAATTGGGACGAGAGACTAATGCAATAAGAGATGGCTGGCTAAGTAAACACAAATAAATAATCATTACCAGTTGATGCTTGCAGGTTTACTACAACATTCAGCACAACATTTGTTGCAGGTTTTCTCCTGGCATAAACTAACAAGACTTTATGTAAGTGGAATAATCATAAAACCCAAATAAAAAAAAAACATCCAACTAAAAAAATATATTAAAAGATTCTATCAGATATTGCGAATACATACCTAGTCGCCAGTTCTTCCATATCTTCTTTCTCAGAGTTGTCAGGCTGTTCTAGGAAGTTGATGGAGTCTCTGATCGACGCCACATTTATCTTGCCCGTCTGCTTCTTCCCGGACTTCACGTTGGCACTGCCTCTCGCTGACAGCGCAGGGGTTAAGTTGGCTTTTCCCAACTTCTTCTCCAGTAGTACATTCTTCTTCCTCTCTTGAATCAGCTCTGACTGCATGGTGTTTATACTGGTCGTTGCTTCATCGATTCTGTGGGCATAATATCACCATGGTGATTAGTCTAGTAACAAAGTAAAGGCAAAGCAAACTTATTAACATGGGTAAACAGAAACAATTTAATTAATTAATCATAATATTTTTTTCTTATATAATACATGGATGAGAATGGGAAGTTTTGTTTTAAATAAAAGGTTAGTTTTTCGCATAAAATTTCTCACGTCCAGTTACTCCATAATAATGACCACTTTCCATATAAATAAAAACGTCTCAATTCTGACTACCGTACTCCATAATATTGAATTACTTTCCATATAAATAATCATCTTGAGAATTATAATATCATAATTCAAATTAAAACATATTATCCTGGATTGAATAATGCTTTATGTTACAGTGGGAATATTTCACACATACGCAGCAATTTGATATCCTAGTAAAGGCCTGCGCATAGACTGAGTTACTACTTCATGTACACGCTTACCTCTTCTGTAAGACATGAACAAGTTCTGCCAACTTGTCCCGCTCCACATCAGAAACCTGCATCAAAGTGCGGTACTCCTGGCACTGATAGTTGAGGTCGGCTACAGCCTGTTGATTGCTGCTGGGACATGGAAACAGTAGTGTGTAGAGCCAACAAAGCATAATAAATAACAATATTATTATAATTATAGTTATTATTATTATTACTACTGATTATTATTATTATTATAACAAGATTTGTGTAAAGAAAAATGTAGCAAATAAAACATACACAAAGTAACAATTAATAAAAAAAATACATACAAATACAATTTATTTTTAATAAATCCGTAAAAATAAGAAGGAAATATTCAGTAAGAAAACATTTTCATCGGTCAGAGATTCCAAAACTTTATGCATATAATTTCATGCTCAAGCTAAAACATGTGGTGATTAGTGGAAAAAAACTTTGATTTAGGCATGAAATTGTACTCTAAAAGGCTTTTGTAATCTTAGCGCCAGATTGCCTTGGTAAAATTTGTTATGTCCCAGTGAGATCGTAAACATAAGAAACTGTCTACATAAGAAATACGTAGATAATCTCACCTTCCTGATGCTGGTCGTCCAGACACTCTGGACAGAGATCGTGAACTGTCTATGATCATGTCCCGTGTAGGAGGCCTGTCACTCTGTCTGCAAACAACAAATACGTTCCCATCATAATTAACTATCAGACTCCAAAATGCACACAAAATTAGATTCACAGTGAATGTCCTCATTTTTACATCCAGAACTGCATAATAAATAATACTTTTGGTAGCAAAATGTATGTTTGAAGTAGGAAGAAATTGGGTTGTGAATGTTAACCTTCATGCACATGAAGCAGCTGCTTGGGTTGGATGTTCCACAGTGAGTTGAGAAGGTATAATGAGTGTACAGTGATAATAATAATAACAACATAGCATTTAGCACTTCTTGCATGCAGTCGGGCACTTTCTAATTGTATTTACTATTTATTGTGCTGCAAGTTCAACTGTGTATACATACGAGAAGATGAATTGGCACTCTCCCTGCTGGATTATGGCTAATATGCACCTCTTTAGGGCATCTCTGGTTGCCTCCAGCATGGAGAGGGTTAGATGGAAGTAGGGTGTTTGCATATTTTGTCCCTGGTGGTGTGAGTACTGAAAAACTGAATATGTCCAGGGGAGGATGAATTAGCATTCTCCCTGCTGGATTAGGAAAAGATGCAGCTCATTAGGGCATCTCTGGTTGCCTCCAGCATGGAGAGGGTTAGAAGGAAGTAGGGTGTTTGTATACCTAGACCCTGGTGGCGTGAGTACTGTAAGTTCAATGGTGTCTCCGGACGTAACGGACCGACAGCTCATGGGGATGGATGGTGGGCGGGGGTCCTGGAACATGGTGGAATCTCCCTCCATATGCGCCCTTTGTAGGTGCTGTAGTAGGAAACATGGCATGAAGTACACACTTACAGGTAGCTACAACATGTACAGCACAGTCAATGTTCACAACTGTCACAACAGAGATAATCCAGAAGATTTCTGACCACTGATGTTACAAAACTTTTTAGTATGATTACATGCTCAAGCTCAAATTTAATATCAGGATTTGTTAACAAAACTTTGTTGAGCATGAAATCAACCTAACAAATGTTTAATAATTTCGGAGCCTGATTAAACTAATTATTATTTTTGTTTTGAATTGGGGTTTAAAGCCGCTTTCAAAATTCTTTCATTAATATCATCACAGCTTGTCAGTTTCAGGGAAGGAGGAAATGCACAACATCTGTAGTATTGAATCTTGCAGTAAACCTGCAATCACTGACAGGTACTGACACGACCAAGGATTATATCTGCATTGCCACTTTACAGATAGCGCATCCTATCAATATTCTGATTATCTTGCCACTCGGATATTTGACCAATCAGCAGCGTGAATCATAGAGGACTCACGTTGATCTTGAGCTGGTTGATCTCTTCCTCCAGGACTTTAACCTTGCTTTCCTTCTCAGCCACGATGGCCTTGAGCTGCTCCACCACATTGTTATCCTGCTGCACGCGGATGCTCATGTCCTTCATCTTCTCCTGGTGCTGCACCAGGCTGTTCTGCTGCAGCTGGCTGTTGTCCTGCAGCATCTGCTTCATCTGGCCCAGCTGCCGCTGTAACCATGACAACAACAGGGTGAAAAACATGGAGTCGTAGGAGGGAATCCAAGGGTGAGTGAGTAACTATGGAGTTTAACGTCACTGCAGGAATCTTTCACCCATTTGCGATGAGTAATCCAAGGGAGATAATTAACTAATTTCACAGAGGGATATAATATAGGTGCAGATATCGGTAACTAATTTCAAGGATGTCCTAAAGAAGATGAAATGGGAGGATTCTATGAAATGCCTGCCACTCTAATCGTGACAACAACAGTGTGCAACTATGAAGTTGTATGAGGGAATCCGAGGGAGATACTTCATAGCAACTAATTTCAAAGATGGAATTTAAGGTGCACATATCGGTGACTAATTTCAAGGATGTCCTAAAGAAGATGAAATGAAAGTTCAATGAAATGGCTGCCACTGTATGTGTAATCATGACAACAACAGTGTGCAACTATGAAGTCGTACAAGGGAATCCAAGGGAGATCATTCACAGCAACTAATTTCAAAGCGGAATATGAGAGGAATCTATGAAATGGCAGCATACTGTCAATAATAAGGATGTTGGTAACTTGATTGAGCACTCACCATCAATGCCTGGATAAGTTCATCATCATTTCTTCCTTTCTCAAGTAATGTTTGAACTTGCTGCTTGTAGGACTTCATGTCATTAGATAGCACCTTGTTTCTTAAATATAGAAATAATTTGAATCCAGACTTTGAAAAAATCTATTCAGACAAGCACATTTTTATTATATATGCATCGTTTCCATCAATACTCCAATGGTTTTCCTAATGCTGAAGAATCAAACATTGGACAAATGAGATGCATTATTTAATGTCACTATAACCAAAGTAAACTAACCTTGCTTTGCAAGCTTCCATCTTGTTCTTCAGAGCTGTATGCTCATCTCCCAATGTTTTGAACTCAACTGCTGATCTCTGAAATAAATATGTTGGAATGATTGAATATTGATTGACACTATATCCAATCCCACAACATACTCATATTGCCATTAACACACAGTTGATGCCAATCCCCATCTTTACAGGATCTTCACAGGGATATAACATTGAAAAGGTTGAAAAAAGTACTGCTGCTCACATCCTAAGATTATGATTGAGGAGACAACAAGCCCACCCGCCTTGCTAATAGACACAACAAGTACCCACCTTGCTAGGAGACACAACAACCACAAATCTTGCTAGGAGACATGACTACCCACCTTGCTAGGAGACACAACAACCACCCACTTTGGTAGGAGACATGACTACCCGCCTTGCTAGGAGACATGACTACCCGCCTTGCTAGGAGACATGACTACCCGCCTTGCTAGGAGACACAACAACCACCCACCTTGCTAGGAGACATGACTACCCGCCTTGCTAGGAGACACAACAACCACCCACCTTGCTGGGAGACATGACTACCCACCTTGCTAGGAGACACAACAACCACCCATCTTGCTAGGAGACATGACTACCCGCCTTGCTAGGAGACACAACAACCACCCACCTTGCTAGGAGACATGACTACCCACCTTGCTAGGAGACATGACTACCCACCTTGCTAGGAGACACAACAACCACCCACCTTGCTAGGAGACATGAC
>JAVCKX010017998.1:1585-14884 GCA_034780695.1 Lepetodrilus gordensis | reverse complement strand
CTTGTATTCAATGATAATCAGGAAATTAAATACCACATGGCTGTATCATTGTGTAGCGATACATAGCCTCGCGATACGATACGCGAATCGTCAAACTTTGTATAGCGATGCACCGGTGCACCGGTGAATCGTTGCACCCCTAGTGTGATATAAGATGCTCCTACTGGTCTCTGCCTGCAGGGTTAACCCTTTAGCTCATTCGGTAGAGTGTTGGACTCAGAATCTAGCAACTTGGGTTCGAATCCCAGGATCGGCATGATCAGTCGTGATGTGAGTTAAATTCATCGCTTCCATACATTTCTATTATGGGATTGTCTTCCAATGATTCTATTTCATGTCATCCTATTCCCATCGCACATTTGCAATTATTATAATACATTTTGTTTTTTTGCAGGGTGGAGTGTTCTACTATGTGGAGCATGTAGCTGCTCGAAATGGATTCTCGAGGAAGTTTCAGAACTTCCTAAACCCAGCATGGAAGATGTGTTCTGGTAACTGTCACCTCAACCGAGAAACGTGGGTCACGCTGAACAATGCAAAGTTCTCTGCTGTTGAAATTGAACATTTTAATCTCAGCATGTGGAAAATTGCAAGTCTACCCCTAATATATGGGAAAGCTGTAAAATAGCATTGAAGAACATGATATAAACATTGTCTACATTTTTCATGGCTACTGTCTGTTAATTAAGTATTGTCAGCAAGACAATGCCGTAATTGTTGTCTGTGCTCATGAAGAATAATTAATTAAAAAACGATTTCCATGACATTTTCCCACCGCCAAAGAGGCTTAGAAGTGAGAGAAATAAAAGCAAATTGTAAATAATCTAGAAGCTTGCCATTTCTCGAGATGTATTTGGTATCTATAAACCTACCTGTGTGCTGGAAAATAATATTACCCACATTTACTGACTAGTATTTTTATAACACAAGTTGAACCCTTTCTAAATATGCCCCACAACCCCCATCCATTATCCCCCTAATACATACATAACACGCTCCTGCCCCTCAATCCCCACTCACTACGGAGGCACTACGGAGGCGGAAGCTTAATTGTACTACTCAGGTATTCAAGGCACTACTGTACGGAGTGCCTTAACTCTAAGGCAACCAACACTCCAACCTTAAGTGTGTACCTGTCTACTGTAAGCAGATACTGAGATATATCCACATCAATTTCCCAGCTAACTTTATTTTTTAAACAAATCATAAACATAGTAGTAGTTACAGTACTAGGGCCTGTTACAAATAGTAACAGTAAAACTCCTTAGCACCTCCATGCTAACGTACAGGGTGACGTTTCTTGAAGCTCTCGTACCTACTAAGAGACCATAAGGACTTTCGTAGCGATCTCTAATACATGGGGATCGTGCACTTATGAGAGCGTGTGGTCTCATAGTGGATATTGGAGCTTTGAGTCTGAGAAACGATACCCAGGAGTTGCAACTCACGTAATGTTACGATTGTTCTGTAGAATGGGCCCCTGACGAATCTACATTAAAATACCTCAGTAGTCTCAACAGTGTAGTCTGTGACTATAGCATCCTGGAACCCCATACTATTTTGTCTCCTTACATCTAGCAAATACCAGTGTTCAAAATAGAGCCCGTCCGCACACCCGTGACGGGTTATTTTCAGCGAGGACTGGTAACGTTTTATCCTTGCTCGCAATGTCATGTTACTTTTTTTCATTTTTTTTCAAGATGTATCATTGATCACTGGCCAACATGTATGAGGATGGGTAACTTATCAGACTTACCTCATGTCTTGCAGTGAAATTGCTGGAGTTTATACACTGCAAATACCCTGTGATATAATTGCTATTTGGAACTTTGTTTTTTATATGTGATGTGTCGGTGAATATTGAGTAATTACGGTATTAACATAACTTAGTATCAACCAATCAGAGAGTTCCAATTTAACACGACAGAATTGCATGGGGTTGCATGTGCTCTAAAAATATTGAAATTCCTCCCAAATAGAAATATATCCCAGGGTATGTGACTGAGGTTAGTGTAGTCATAATGTACCAGGTTTTGAGAATGTGGCTAAAGATGGAGATGGTTACCTTCTGGTTATGGAGTTGTGTACAAGAGTGGGCCATGTACATACATGTAATCACAATTGAACAAAAGCCTTTTTAAGCAGATCACTCTTTGGGCAAAGGATGCTTGCTTCATAGAACATATCCTTTGTTGATAGCATGTTCAAGAATTCCTTTGAAACCAGTTACTTATTCCAGAGTTGTTGTTGCTGTGTGTGTGTGTGTCCTAGACTAGTATACAGGGGTTTGAATTGATTTACTAATATTAATTTTCAAATATTGACAATTTATGAATACCAAATGAACATTCACTCGTATCATTCCGATCCTATTTTGAATTTTTCATCTTGAAAATCATTTTATGTGTTCATTAAAAAATATATATATGTAAATTTGATGTGAAATATATTTTAACATAAGATGTATGCATTGACTTCCGTTAAAGATGTTGACACACTCGTATTGCTCAATTTACATTGATTTATGATAAAAGTTGTTAATGATTTTGTGTTTCAGCTATTTTATTTATTAATTAATGTTATTTTATATCTTATTTAAGTGTTTTATTTGTAACTTTGAAACCAATTTTGTTTTCCCATACGACTTTGTATTTTCAAATAATTCTGGCATTTTCGTTTTCATTCTGTTATTATAATAGTAATACAGTGTAATTAAAATGTGTATTTTTGACGAACCCAATGGTTATGATACTGATAACTGTATACATTATTTATTAAAAAAACTTTCTACGCAACCTTGGAATTTGTAAATATGTTATCTATGCTTGCTGTTTAGTTATCCCAAGGCAGCTGTGTTAAATCGATATTTTTGTATCTAATTTTAATATTGACTATTATAATGTATTTAGATTACTATTTTATGTGTGTGTGTGTGTGTGTGTGTGTGCATGTGGGTTTGTGCATGTATGCATATTTGTGCATGTTGTCTGCATGCATGTTTGAGAGAAACATAATATACATAGAGGTAATAGATACATTTATTAAATAACTAAAAACATAATCTCTTTAAAATATTAAATTGTGAGAAACATTTCAATAGTTATATTACATTTCTCCTGTAAATATATAGTAAAATGCAACATGAGCCTTTATTGCACTTGTTAGTGTATACTAGTACATATTTAACCCTCTCCCTACTGGATTCATCCTCGAAAACCCAAGCCATTATGACTACACTAACCTCCATCAAATACACTGGGATCACTGTCTATATAGAATTCTGTTTTCTACTACTGTTAGCCAGTTTGAATATTTTAATAAATTATATAAGCAACCAATCAGAGACTAGACATGTGACTGGTGCGTGTGGCTTACGTGAGCTCTTGTAGTGATACATTCAAGATAGGCGGAGAGAAACTCTCTGAGTTAACAGTATAGTAGTAGAAAATGGAGTTCTATATAGACAGTTATCCCAGGGTATTTGACGGAGGTTACTGTAGTCATAATGTCTTGGGTTTTTGAGGATGTACTGGATTATGCACAGACACAGCTATTTAAGGCATCTCTGGTTGTGTCCAGCATGGAGAGAGTTAATAATGTAGCATATTATTAAAAGGTATTGCGAACAATTTGTCATAATTCAACTTGTGCATGTCTAAGTAAACATTCATGTTGGTGGCTTCAACATGAACAAAATAGTGCTTTGACAAATTGGTGGCGTAGGGATTTGTAATCCATGTGAACCCTCTCACTGTGGATCCACCTATGCTCATAGGATCAAGTACAACGTTCAACAGTCAAAATAATTCAGATATCTTAAAAGTAACCCTTTAAAAAACAATAGTCATGGCAACATCAAGAATTTCTAAATTCTCCTTGGGTAGTAACAAACTACAGTATTTGTAAACATAAATAAACATGTAGTCATGGCGAAAGCAAGAATTTCTTAATTTTTTCGGGTAGTAGCAAACCCTTGACTCGGTTCACTGGGATCAAACTCAGAATCTTCAGTTTACAAAACTCCTGCAGACTTGGCATACACGGGATGTGCCACACACGAACAAACCCGTCGCACATTCCCACTGCCAGCAAAGACCCGCTGAAGTTGAATGCAAGCCTCATTATGGACAGGCTGTTGTGACAAGGGATGTAACTCTGTAGCTTATCATCCTCTGCAGCGCCATCTATTACGTGAATGAGGTCGCCAGAGTCGGGGTCAAAGATCCTGATCTCCACATTGCCATAGGCAACCGCCAACATGGTGGCTTGGTTGTTGTATTGAACGCAGTTGATGGAACTCCCGTTCACAGCGTCAATTGTCCGGAGAATTTCGGAATTTATTACATCGACAATGTACACGCAGTCGTCTGTTGTGCCAACAGCCAAAATTAAGTGTTCGGGTCTCGGGTCAAAGTCGAAACTGCTCGCAGAGCTATTTTCAAGTTCAATTAAATCTGGGCAAACCGTACAAATATTTGTGTAGAGGTTTGCGTCAAAAACAAAGATTTTGCCTCGTCCGGAACCGAATGAACAAACTGCGAGATGTCGACTGTCATGTGACCACTTGCATTCCACTTGATCTGTGAAATTACGATCGGCATAAAAGTCAGAGCACAACATGTGACATTTGAACTGGTCGTCTGCATGCTGCGGTCCCGTCTTGTCAAAGTTGTACAAGCGCAGGAAGTAGAAGCCTTGACCTCTGCATATTGTAGCCAGGTTGATCCCATTAGGAGCCACCGCTGCATACTTGCAGGAGCCGCTAATGGACTCTGGTTGTCTGTAGACTTCCTCGTTGTCCAGGTTGATGACCTTCACCCCAGATGAACTTTCAACGAAAGCGATTAACTCTCCCAGTGGGTGGGGGTGTACACGAGGAAGGGTAGAGCTGTAGGTTCTCTTGAAATGGATGCATCCTGAAATGTTGAATTTGACTCATGAATGGGATTTGAACCTTTCAAAAGGTTAAAAATGATGACGCATAGAGACATATTTGTATTTGATATTAGTTCATTAGTCTTCATGAATGAACAAAAGAAAGCTAAAAGAAAAATGTTACATAGAGAAAATATTAAATTGATATATACAGTAACATTATTATGGTGAAACATTCGCGGTGTGACATTAAGTAAATAATCACTCACTAAATCTACCATTATGGTACTAAAAATATTTCAATGTTGTATTTTTCCTTTCTGAAAATGAGATGACATGCCAAGCTGCATATCGGAGAAACAAAACATAATTAATTGCAGTACTTGGGAATTTTATTTTTACAAACCTAGAGGATTTTTGCTGATGTCAAACAGGAAGATCCGCCCCTTTGGCATCTTGGAATGCGGAATCCAGGATCTGCCTGCACGGAACAGGAACGGAGTGGTGGAGACGACCAGACGACAGTCGCTGTACGGCATGAACTGGACGTCTGTCCACCACAGAGTCTCGGGTCCAGCCCCCCCTCGGTCTGAAACACCACAGAACTAATAATTCAAATCTTCTAATACTAGGTAGTTCAAACAATTAAATTAATCGCCGAAAATAAATTTTTTCACAACCCCGAAAATATTAATGTGACATATTTGTTTTCAGTCATAACTTTCTAATAATATGTCCAAAATATGTATTTATTTCAAAATAATTTAAACAAATATATATATTTCTTTTAAATGTCCTTATTTTATTTACCATTTCATTTACAGCTATATTTTGTACTCAATTGGGTTGTCGCTAATATACGATCACCGATCATTTTCAATATTCATATTTTTCAAACAGCTCCAAATCTAATTATTTTCTCATGTTCAACTTGGGTAATTACAGTACATCTACAGCTATAGCTGCTAAATCCTGGGACATTCTAATCTTGTACTTATGTATACAACTGTACCGAATATAAGAGACTGATTACTGGGTAACTTCTATTATGACTATTTAAATATTATTCTTTTAAATTTTGTTACAACAAAGATTAGGCCATCTAATAGCTAATTTATTTTTTTAATCAGGTTTGCATTTCCATCCATAATTTCTTGGCTATGGATTGTATTATATAAATTATAAATTACAACTTCATCAGCAGTGTGGCATTTCAATTCAAGATCTACAACCCCACCAGTGAATACTAACATGATAATTGGCAAGACATTCATATGACTAAAATCTATTTAGTATCTGAAGAATTATACATACCGGGTATCTCGTTAATGACTGAAAATGTAAATTCTGCATAATTCACCATAGATTATCGTAAAATACAGAATCTGCAACATCATACACATTTCCATACATGTTGCAGATTATATGTATTAAAAAAAGACGATCTGGGGTGAATATCTTTGTAAAATTCTTCAGATTCTATGCAGAGTGTAGTCATATGAATGTTTTACCATTTCTGATGTCAGTTTCTATTGGGTAGTGTTGGTGGCCCTTATCTTAACTTACCAATGGCTGTTGGCAATGCTTTGATTACAACCAGTAAACCCTTCTCTGTAGATTTGCGAATACCATTTGGACAGGGTGTGTAGGGAACTGATGGGAAACATTTCTCAGAATATTTCTGATTGTGGAGCGACATGTGTAGCGATGAAGCCAAGCCCATTATGTGACCAATGGCTGCTTGTCTGAATGAGAAAATATGCACATCCATATATGTATTCTCATGAAACAATAATATATGGTACGATAATAGGAAACGCAATGATATACAATGAACGGTATGATATGAATGATATATACTCTGTAACACTAACAGAATGACATATACTCTATTAGCAATGATATTTACCAATAGTAAACTGACATAAATGTATATCATATGACAATGTTAAAAAGCTGTGATATGATATATCGATATGATATCTGTATGAAACGATATAGTGTGGTATGGTGCAGTTTGCCATTGTATCCATATAGTAACGTATTAGTCACATTCAGTAGACATGTGTATACTATAAAAACACATATATTGACAATGATTTATCGATACCAGATAACAAGTTGCATCCAAATAATAACCAATTGACATTGCAAACATTTTGAATTTTTTGTAGACACATATCACATTGCGTAATGTGATACAGTCGTTCTTATTCTTTCCTAAAAAATACCTGAAACAAAACAAGTCAAATGAAAAACTCCATAATCATCATTATTGACATATTTGCCATGACAGCAATATTATGAACGGAAACGGAAGGGCACCTGTTTGATTAAAACCCGGACAATGTCATTGGGGGTTACATTCTATTGATAACGAGGTAGCATTTCGGCGCAACGAGTATAAAACCAGTTTTTCCAATATCGGATTTCGGATCCTATTAGGGGGCTAACGCAATGAAATAAAACGATATTATAATTTAGATACTTGACAATGTTTTTTCTTTTCTTTCTTTCTTCGAATAACCAACAAGTAAATGTATAACCTGACAAATTGTGAAAAAATTTCATATATTTATCACATATTACATTAATACCACTATAACCAGTGGTGTTGGTTGTTAATTGAATATAATATTTTGAGACGATTTCTCGGTTCGAAAAACGCAAGCGCTAGCACTCTTGGACATGTGCCGAGATAATTATAGTCAACTTGTATGTTCAGATTGAGCAATGGAGTCGGGGGATTTAGTAGTTTAGGACACTAGAAGCTAGGACAATGACGCATACTTTTATTTAGTTAGGGTTAGAGCATTAAAATGAGGTGTCTCGATGTCCTAAAGAGAACTCTCGACAACACTGTTCGATCGAAACATATCGAATTTAGATCTAGGAATTATTGTAGAAAATAAACCCATTTCCGGTGTGTTTAGGGCATTTCAGTATCGACGCCTTTCCACTCCAACAGTTATTCTAGAATTCTAGAAGAGTTGTCACTCACAACAAGGTTTACCATCAAGATGCATAAATTATTTGCAGAAGTCCTCAGCCAGAAGGATTTGTCAAAAGCTGGGGAGTTGTTTTCACTTGAGGACACAGACATTGAAGCAGACCTGTCCGACATCATCGACCGCATCCACGACATCGCGGACAGTCCCGACTACGAGGGCAACGACAACGACCAGAGCGTGGTGGAGATATGCATCACCAGGATCACGACAGCCATTAGAGAGATGTCCACCATCGAGACCCACGCCCAGGCTCTGGTGCGTTTGCTGGTGATGTGTCACAAGCACAACCTCACCCCTGCCAAGAAGGATGAAGACCCACCCCACGTCAAGATTGCATCCGATGTCATGAGCTGTCTCTTCATGCACTACAATAAAGAATCTGTGATGAAAATCGCTATTCCAGCCGTAGTGCAGTTCCTGGACTGCAAGAACAAGGATCTGTCCCGAAATGTCTCCAGCTACCTCTCACTGGCAACCATCGACAAGGCGCATCTTCTCTCCAAGCACTTGCCTCTCATTGTGACCAGCGTTCTGCAGGGGAACTACTTCTTGAGCCAGGTGATGCCTCACATTTATCATCAGAATCCGGAACCAGTTGACAGCCATGTGGACCAGTTGGTGGAGATTCTCGGCAAGTGTGAATCCACTGAGAAAATATCTCTTATTCAGCTCTTTGGATACGTGGCTAAAAAGAAACCTGAATTGCTTCAAGCACATGTACCGATATTTTGTGAAGCTTTGTCAAGCAATATGACGGGACCATTAGTTCTGACGATGTTTACCGAATTGGCTGTGCATAACCCACAAACGTTTGTCCATCATCGATCTAAACTTGAAGAAATAGCAGAACAACAACCTCTAATGATGCCTTTAGTTGCTCAGATTATCGGCGCCATTGGCATGGTTAATGAATCCGAAGCTAAAAAGTCAATGTCTTACCTGATGAGTCAAGCAAGCAAAGCCGGACAAACCAGCCTTCCTACCATCCTGCAAGAGATCCGGGCGTTGACGCTGAATCAGCAATCATTGCTGACGGACCACATGGAGGACATCACCAAGTTGTCATCCAGTGGATCCAGCGCTGTGAGACTGATCGTTCAACAAATCAAAGAAGACGTCAAGAAGTACACCGGTGAGAAGGAAATGAAATCTGTTTCCAGCCAGACAGAAGGGACCATTACCATCATCACCGTTGGCAATCCTCCAAATGCCACCCACCCAAGCGGAACAGTATCTGTGAAGACCACCACACTTCTAAGAGCCAACACGACGTCCAGTCAACAGTCGCTGGCCAAGACGTCCAGAGGAAGCAGCTCCGTGGTGGGCGTGGGCACGGACAGAGCCAGCAGTCCCACGTCCACCGTCGTCTCGGAACGGCTGTCCTTCAACAGTGTCTCCACCATCACAAACCCAAGCCAGTTCTACGAACCCATGCACGACGGTGTGCAGCACTTCTGCGAGAAGCACCTCAGCAAGATCAAAACCTTCATCACCAGTTTGAAAGCTCGGATCCCCCTCCCTGCGAAATGCAGCGTGGTCAACGGCAAACACAAGCGGTACCTCCGCCTCCATTTCCAGTGCTGCAGCCAGGGTGAGCAGTGTCTCTACTGCAGGACCTTCTTCACCTTGAACACTCGCCTCTCCAGGACGTGGATTCATCTGATGTTCCTCTCGATCCAGGCCCAGTCATCCTCGGCTCTGAGTCAGCGCGACATCAATGTGAACTGCCTCAAGCAGTGCTGGGATGCCCTGAAGGGAGAGCAGGGCGGCAACAGCTTCCAGACCCTCATGACCTCCACGTTCCCTCCTCTGAAGGACCAGGACGCTCTCATGCAGGAGCTTCACGAGGAACGCTACTTCGACGTGTTCGAACTGAACCCCGCACACGACAACTGGGCCTGCTTCATGTGCAGCCACCCCGAGAAAGTCTCCGGACTGCTGCAGGACGGACTGCCAGTGATTGCCGGACAGCTCAAGGAGAAGAAAGGTCGCTGGAAGTTCCTGAAACGCTGGAAGACCAGGTATTTCACGCTATCGGGAGGGAATTTCACATACAGTAAAAGCGACTCCAGGAAACAGTTGCTGCCCGTGAGCAAGATTCAGAGCGTGAAAGCCGTACGGAAGGGAATTCGGGACATTCCTCGTGCGTTTGAAATCTTCACGGCAGATCAGACGTATGTTTTCAAAGCCAAAGGTCAGCAGAACGTAGAGCAGTGGGTGCAGTGTTTACATATCGCGGTCGCTCGGACACAGGGTACACAGACGACAAAATGTCTGCCACCCAATGAGGACCAGCCCAGATCTGTCATGAGTGATACAAAGTTGTGAAGACGAGACTGAAACATTGAACTCGAGCAGTTGACATCAGATTGTCCAACTGTGAGGTCCTCCAGTTAGTGGAGATTTAGCTTGCCAATAATCTTACTGTATACATGGTATGGTATATCTATATTCGGATAATCAGTTGACACGGTTGAGGATTAGACACAATTTATTAGAGGACCATTGCCATGTTCATATGCAGACTAGAATGTTGATTCCGATTCAAATTTCTCGTCGCAAAAGATTCCTGCAGCAATGTTGAACTCCACAATCACTCACACTGATTCAAATTTCATATGATGCAGATGCTCTCACAACACTTTTGTTTTCACAAGCTAATCTTATTTTCATTTATCATTTCATCCAAGGAAAATGTTAATTGATACATTGCGTCTGTCTATACATTAACGGTACTAAGATATAGTCATCAATCTCTTGATATCTCTAAAAGATTTTTCACATGTATATTTGAATAATTATTTGTAGGGTCCACTGCTGTATATAACTTTAGTGACTTTATTGTTCCATGAAATGTTGAAACCTGTAATAGAGTTTGTCTAAATATATTTACAAACTTTCTCTATTACACTTTATTCCAAATGGGTTGTAAAATTATATTTCTATTTTCCAATTTATCGTGTGATCTATATAATATACAAATACAAAGTCCACTTTGGTATGTTATATATGCATATATGTTAGTTCATTTTTGAACATATAACTTGCTGCAAATATTTATGCACTTGTGTATCTGAGTACAGTAGTCAACATTAAAATATGATAATATATACAAGATATGACAGAGTAGAAGTAGAAAATCATATTTACCATATTCATAATGCTACATATCAGGATATCATTTCTCAAAGCACTCATATCTACTAATAAGCCATAGCTCTCTAGTAATGCTCCCTTGTACAATCAGACACTAGCGAGAGCATTATTGGCTCTTAGTGGATCCACTATGGGCTCCTAGTGGATATCATATGAGAGCTTCGAGAAAAGATCCCAAGGACCATTTACAATTACATATTAGAACATACATGTATTTACAATTTTTACTGTTGTTGTACTTGCATATCCTCAGTACTTACATAGTGTAATTATGATAATTTAGATAAGTAAATTAATCGGATTAGTGATGATCATTGTTC
Source organism: Lepetodrilus gordensis (assembly GCA_034780695.1). Lineage (NCBI taxonomy): Eukaryota > Metazoa > Mollusca > Gastropoda > Lepetellida > Lepetodrilidae > Lepetodrilus > Lepetodrilus gordensis. Next base: position 3,522 of record JAVCKX010017998.1, on the reverse strand, counting down.
TATACCCATTTAAATAGGAAATAGGTATACCATATTATGATTTAAGTTACCACTCGCACAGCGGCCTGATTCATTTTTCCTAATTTTAAAATAGTCACGTATGGGTGAAAGATTCCCACTGTTATGTAAAACAACTATTCACTCACCTAATGTTAAAGGTATCCTACGGGCTACGGTAATAGAAATTTCATGTTTTTTCTATTTATATTATTTATGCAAGTATGTTTTAAAGTTAAATTCTAACCCTGATGTATATCACAATCACTATTCTCCTTCAAGGAGTAAGTAAATTGTTGTGATGACATACATGTCATGTCATATTATGTCACAATCATTGTTTTGACTCCAGTAGGAAGTATGACAGCTGTGATAAGACTCATATGTCACAATCATTCCATGTTTGCCTAATGGAAGTAAGTTAGCTGTAATAACCTTCATGTGTCACAATCATAAGTTAGCTGTAATGATTTTCATATGCCACAATCATAAGTTAGTTATAATATTAAGTTAATAACCTTCATGTGTCAGAATAATAAGTTAGCTGTAATAACCTTCATGTGTCACAATCATAAGTTAGCTGTAATGATTTTCATATGCCACAATCAGAAGTTAGTTATAATATTAAGTTAATAACCTTCATGTGTCACAATCATAAGTTAACTGTAATAACCATCATGTGTCATAATCATAAGTTAGCTTTAATAACATTCATGTCATATCATGTCACAATCACTGCTCTGCTTCAACTCTTGTAGGTTAGCTGAGATAACCTATGCAACATTAATTATGTCACAATAACCGTCTCTTAACTAGTGTTACTTTAGAAAGTTTACATAATTATTATTAATAATTACAATCATTTTGAAGAACTTTGAAGCAATGTTTTAAACTTTCATGTTTTCGCTTTTCATCAAGTGTTGTTTTAAAAGTATGTATTGACAAACCATATCTTACCTGCCTGTTTTGTAAACAAAATTGAAAAAAATATATTATTGGATATTATTACATTTACTATGTTTACTGATCAAATCTTTTAGTTGGTCAATATATTGTTTGTGTATTACCGGTATTTGGCATGTTGGCACTGTATTGTTTACAGCTTCATTAACTATAACATTCCATCAATGCAATAAAATTATATTATATTTATTATATACTTGTTCTGTTTACAAATGGTTTGGGTGCAATGGTCTCGGCACAAGTCATCTTTCCAAGGTGATCGTGATAGGATGCAGTCAGTACGGACTTCACATATAGCGGATAACAATAGCCGATCCCAATAAGTATGTTATATGCGAGGTCTACTGTACATTCTGATTAAAAAACCATGAACACTATAAAATGGGTATTGAGTCATATTTATTCATTTCAGATTGAATGATAACATTGCATTGGTTTGATATACAGATCTACCATCTTTAACACTAGTAAATAAACCAAAGTGCCTACAAAAAGTCTATAAAGACATAACTAAACAGCACTAGTAAACAATCCTAACAATTGTATACGGACAAAATGAACACAATGACGAGACGTGTCACTACTAGTATATGCAAGGATGAGAATGGGAAATTGTGTTTTCAGCTGAAACGGCCAGGATCCAGCTAAGGGACACATGGCCAGGTTTACAAGATCGCCCCCAGAACCTCAAATTCTGCAGTTCTGCAGAAGATTCTCATCCCAGCATATGACAGTGAAAAGGATAGATGTGATTATTAATTATCTCAAAATATATTCACAAAGATGTACAATGAAAGCCAATGGTTATTAGACAGTAGACACATCGTGAATTATGAAAATATACCAACTTTTCCGATTCTTACATGAAGTAAAATATAGGCATTCTCACCTCAATGAGCATATGCTTTTGTATGTTATTCAATATTCTGGTGAACATGGCAAACATTAGAATCTTAACACGATAAAGTATAAAAAAA
>JAVCKX010017888.1:0-14888 GCA_034780695.1 Lepetodrilus gordensis | reverse complement strand
TGATGAACAACTGAAATACTAGAAGGCAAGAGCTTGGGCATTCCTGACAGTATAGAGAAGGAAGTAGTGATGAACAATTGCAACAAGGAAAGTAAGAGCTTTAGCGTTCCTTGTAGTACACAGAAGAGAGTAATGATGAATATCAACCAAATCACTAGAAAAATAATATTTCTTGCAGTATAGAGAGTAGTGAAGAACAGCTGCAATCTTGTAGGTAAGAGGTTCTAGAGCATTCCTTACAGTACACAGAAGAAAGTAATGATGTCCATCAACTGAAGGCAAGAACTTTGTTTCCGTCAGAGGAACACAGAAATACAATGTGCAGAGATAAACTTTGAAGTTGAGGATACTCCTTGGATGGTGTTGCAAATCTAAAGGATAGTTCCTTCGGGTGCTAAGCAACCTGTACCAGAAGATGAAAATGGTGATGGGATTTCAATAGAAATCAAAGAACTTATCTAATTGCACATATCAAGTGAAGAGTGCCAAGGGCAAGGCAGATGTGAATTGAAGATAGTCAAGATTTGCAAGTAGAATCCTCACCTGGAGTTGGTCTGACTGTAGTTGGTTCAGGTGTAATTGGCAGAGCTGTAGAAATGGGTCAGACATTTTAATATTTCCAAAGGTTCCAACTGATTTGACTAATTATGGTTGACTTTTGTATATTACTACTATTAGATTGTTATACAACCTTTTCATCACTTATCTGACAAAAGCTGTTAACTATAAAATGTAAATCTACACCAGTCAGAGAAGATATCAAAGTATATAACTGGTACAGTTAATCAGGAACTAATCAACTTCAGTTTGGACAGATATTCAATAACCAGATCCACTGAAATATCAAAGAATGAAATAGAGAAAACCATGGTGAATATAAATAACCAGTAAATGAGGCAAGCAATCCTATTTGAACACACACCCTCGCTCATGTAGTATGACATGATGCCTGGCAGTTCAGCCAGTTCCTTCTCACTGGACACCAGTGTCTGGAACTCCTCAAGTGGTGCAGTAGTCACAGCGTCCAGCTCGTCAGTGTTCTTCAGGTTCATCCCGATCGAATACACTCCAGTTCCTTCATTCTGGAGTCGACGAGATGCAGCAACAGCAGCTGCTGGATCCTGACTCTCCTGTTGCCCAGTCATCATCACCACAAAATTGCGGGCTTTGGGTCGGTCTCCAGAGGCATCTGTGAACATTGTCTCCCTGACAAAGTTGAATGCTCCGGCAAGATCTGGTCTGCCTCCTGGCCTCCCCGACACCTGGGAGGTGACTGCTTTCATCACATCACTCTGGAATCCGTAGGTGTTGAGGTTGAAGGCCAGGTTCTGCTCTGCTCCATAGACAACTGCTCCAAACCTGTACTCTCCCGAGTCTATATCCATTTTAGATGCAAAATTGTGGGCAAAACCTTTCATCCAGTCAAAGTGCACATTGCTGGAGGTACCATCAAACATGAAGATGATGTCGTAGCCAGTTTCTTTGAAAGCTGAGGAAATCAGATGTATAAACATGAAATGGAATGGTGGATTGAATAAGCAGAGGGAAAAGAAAAGTGAATTTCATTATTGGCTGGGTGGTGATTTGTGGCACAGAGGCATGAACATCCATGAAGGAAAAGGCAGTCCCATAGTGATTACAGTGAATGCTAGTCAAGATCATGATACATGATGTTGAAGACATTTTCTTTGAACTAAAGGCAGTAAAAATGCAATTGCTTAGTGTATACATATTTGATCAGCAGATTTGAAAATAAAGATTGCATTTGATAGGGTAAAGTGATGGAAAGGAGGACTGAGTATTGAAGATGGACAATCAGCAGCTGCAATACCAGTGAAAGCTGCAATACCAGTGAAAGCTGCAATACTAGTGAAAGCTGCAACATATGGCTGAATATCAGGGCCATATACTAAGTGAATGAGTTCCAGACAAGAGGCATCAATCCAAAATGATTTCACTGAATAAATTAAACATTAGTGTGCCATGCAATTGAATACTCATGTAAAATACTATTAATTGACTCATAATAATACACACTTTATTGATCTGAAAATGTGGAATACACATGATATCCTATGGTTTTTCTGATATCAAGTTACAGTACCTATATTCAAGTTGATACAACTCGGTTAGAGTACCCATATAGCACCTATTTTCAATGTTGATACAGTTACAGCCTTGAATAGACCAACATGCATATCAAGGCAAACAGACGAAGTTGACATTGAGCAGACAATTTCAATATATACTGTATACCACTGTCGACAATAAACAGACAAGGAACCATTTTACACAATTACAGATGACAGAGTTCCAACACAGACTGAAAACAACTGTACATTTGACAATTCCAACAAAGATATATAACTGTACAGACATTCGTACAGACATGGGACAGAGGCAATTTACAAAGTCTTTGAAATGACTTGAAACAATTCAAATATCACACAAGAACAAGTTTGCAATACAAATATTGTTTTGGGAACCATTGGAAGGTGCATGTAACAGTGTGTGAATGTAACGACAGGCAGTAAATGTCACGCTGTTTTGTACAAGCAGAAATGTATTGGTCTATAGTTTGTCCTGAAAACATAAGGTGCATGTAACAATGTGTGAATGTAATGACAGGCGGTAAATGTCATGTTTGTTATTTTGTACAAGCAGAAATGTATTGGTCTATAGTTTGTGCTGAAACCGTAAGGTGCATGTAACAATGTGTGAATGTAAATGTCATGTTTCTTTTTGTACAAGCAGAAATGTATTGGTCTATAGTTTGTCCTGAAAAAGTAAGACACATATATCTCTGCAAATGTTGTCTATTATTAATTAAAATACATGTTGATAGTTGTTTTACCATTACCGTGATATTTTTAACTGGCTACTGTTACTGACACACTACTTGAGTATATGAGGAATATGAGGTAATTTATGATTACTTCAAGAAGCATTAGATGGTCATTATTGTAAAATTATTAATAGATTACTGTTTTGGTAAAAATTATAATGTTAAAAATGGAACCTGGAGTTGGAGCCGGAGTGGTAGGAGGTCGCGTAGGTGCAGGTGCTGGAAGAAAGTTACACTTATTGAAAACTTCCGTTATAAATCTTCCTTTTCTTCAATTGGTGTTTAAAAACGCGTTCAAGATTATTTAGTGGCTTGTCAGTTTACGGCAGAGGAAACCTGCAACGCCTCGTAGTGCAGAGTGTTGCAGTAAAACCTCAGCACCGGCTGCTACTCACAAATCTTGCAATCTTTCAGGGAAGATGTATCTATGGCAGTTTAACGATGCAATTGTGAAACATGATAGATCATATTCTATGCTAACATGTATACTATTGAACTATTCTATCAACAAAAATGCCTGCATAATTTGGAATTTGGAAACAAATAAACATCAATGATAGGACAACACCTGTTTCCCTCAGTGGTTAAAATTCAGAATCAATCAAATTAAGTGATTAAATGATTGTTCACATGAAATTCAGAATAAATGTGAGTTTGACTGTTTCCATTAATTGATTTGTGTTTGACCATTCCCATTAAATTCAGAATCAATCAATTTCAGTTTTACTGTTCCCAATTATTTAAAAATTAACCAGTTCTACTATTTCCGTAAAATTCATAATAAATCAGTTTCAGTTGGACTGTTACCATTCTCCATGTAGTGTCCCATTATTCCTGGCAATTCCCTGAATCCACTTTCCTCATTGATGAGCCACTGGTGTTCATCAAGGGACTTGGTTGTGATCGTGTCCAGCTCAGACGTGTCGCGCAGGTTAATGCCGATGGTGTAAATCCCGACCAGATCGTTCTTCAAGGTCTTAGCGGCGGCGATTGAGCGCCCCTGGTTCAAACTCTCCTCATTGGCTGTCATCATGACTACATAGTTGACGGCATTGGGGCGGTCCCCGTTGCGGGCAGTGAACATGTTGTTGTTGACGTAGTCGAAGGCCTGAGCGAGATCGGGTCGACCTCCAGGCCGGTTGTTCATGTTGTTCTTGATGGCGTTAACAACATCTCGCTGCCAGCCATACTCGTTCAGGTTAAAGGTCATGCTGGGTCCGCTCTGAGAAAAGGTCATGGCACCGACGCGCCAAAATCCGTTGTCGATGCTCATGTGCGAGGCGAAACTCGATGCGAAATTGTTCATCCAACCGAAATATCTATTGTTGACGCTACCGTCCAGCATGAATATTACGTCAATGCCGGTGTCCGAGTATGCTATAAGAATAGAACAGTGATGTATTGTGGTGTTATACATGGTAGTGTCGCATGGGTGGTGTTAGTGGGATGATGTATTTTGGGTGGACAGATTGTGTATAAAGAAAATCACCCTTACGATCAGGTCTCCTTCTATGGGGCCTGGCAGTGGTTGTGGTGGTTGTGCCTGGGAACAACACATGACATGACATTGACATGACAAGGACATGAACAGACATTATACACAACGAAACATATAACTTACACTGAGACATAAATAAACAGACACAAATAACAGACAGACATAAAAACACTGAAAGAATAGAAAATTAATGGTCAAATAGATGATATTATTGAATGAGAAGATAAATATAAACCATTTCCAAATGAATTTAGGTACAGGTATTATGAAGTAATGTATAATAATAGAGAAAGGCAACATTATGGGGGCGTGTCCTTCTACGGGGCCTGACAGTTGTGGTCGTCCCTGGGATGAAACACATAACATGACATGACACAAACACAGACATACATATACACAGAAAAACATATAATTACAGACACATAGAGACAGATATAAACATAAAATTATAAAATAGAGTTAGAGCTTAAAATGTCACATGGGTCGAATACATGACATAATTGCGTGATCATTTTAAGGATAAATTTTCCAAGGAATTTAGGCATAGGCATTTATGTATTTGAAAAGGGCAACTTTACGGGATGGTCGTCTTCTACGTGGCTTGGCAGTTGTGGTTGTGCCTGACACAGACATGACAAGGATACAGACGAAACAAGACACAGACATATACAGACAAAACATGACACAGACATATGGAGACATAAAGCCGGAGACAGATAACAGAGACATTATGACAAGACATAAAGACAGAGACATAAAGACAAGACATATCACAGACATAAACGCACATTACATTGCACGAATGAAATAGATGGGCTAATTGAATTAAATAAGTTTAAACATGTATGAAATAAGGAAACCTTAATATTATTGAAAGACGAGTGAAATACAGGAATACATTTTTCAATGAATGTTCTGCACAGTGTACTGAGCATGAGGTATAGATTGTTAAAAAAGGCAACTTTACGGGCAGGTCGCCTTCTAAGGGGCTTGGCAGTTGTGGTTGTGCCTGAGAGTGAAAACACATGACACAGACATGACAAGGACAAACATAATGACATAAGGCACACACATACAACAAATAGAAATGAAACTTATAAACAGAGAACAAACTACACATATAGAAAAGTAATTCATTGAAAACAAAAACAAAAACATTGAAAATATACTGGACCATATTTCATGAATACTGCAAAAGCAGCACATGACATTCACTCTTGTATTATGCTCCTTATGACCAACATTAACACATACATGTACCTGTCATAGTGAATGATAGGTATAGTCATAAGTGAATGATAAGTTTAAAATATAACGTACAACATTCAACAATAAACACTGATAAAACATGAAACAAAATAACCTGGTATTCCTTAAACACATACATTCTGTCATTAAATAATTTCAGTTGGCTATTTTGTAATGTAAATGATCAGTAGCAATGGTTCCAATTCTTCATTAACTAAATGCTGGTAGAGGTAAAGAATACCATGTACCAGTGTGCGGGCAAGACAGGTGCTTGCAGTGGACATACTGTAGTGAGTGCAGACATACAAAACGGTCAAAGACAATCAACAAAACTCAGTGATAACAGTACCTACCTTCACTGTCAGTTGATATGCTACACAGGAAAATCTTGGTCTTCACATTACTAATTAAATTATGAAAATGGTAAAGTAGTGAAAAGAAGAAATTTGGAAATGCAAATATCATGAATGAATTAAATTGAATGTGTAATGAGTTAATGATTAGGTTAAATAGCACTATTAAAGGAGCAGTTCTTACCTCGTGTAGGTGCTGAAAAATAAAATAATAAGCATTTAAAATATTGTTATATGATGTTGATAATGTTTTACAAGAGGGCAAGCTATTGAAGATATAATGTAAGAATTATCATCATCTGGAAGTGATGTTCGTTTGTTGTCATAGAATCACAAATCACAACTTAATAAGCTCAGCTCTAAATGAGCTATAAACTAATGGGCATTCATACCTTTATCACTTTTCGACTTTGTAAAAAATACACAATTATTTATACATTTAAATATCCAGCTAATAATGATGACATGGATATATCATACATGTATTCTGTAATAGTTTGTACAATAAATGTATTAGAATGATACAAATAGAGTAGGGAATTATTAGACATTGTAACACTTTGACTGCTGACATATAATACTTGTAACTTAAAATGAAAACACCACCATTGTTGACTATTACACATGCAATATGTATATTTGCTGGCAAATAACAAATAATACATTTATATATATATATTTGAGGTGGAGTGATATTCAAATTGATTATTGAAATTATTATATAATTTCAATTACCAATTGTCTAATAGCAGTCAATTTGTTAAGATATAAATAGGTACAGTTAATTCCAATACAGTTCTTGAATATAATAAGCTTGTTAGTCTTAAAGTTTTTGTCCAAGCAGACTATGGAGCATGATAATAGTATCATCATTACAGCAAAAAATACATTTATAACCCATTTCATCTAACATTTTTCAGAGTTGATAACATTTGTCAAATGGGTTTGCACAAGTTATCAATAATCAATGATTCTAAAAAAAGAGAGATAATTATTAAGATTAAATAATGAATATAAATGGAGAAAGATCTTATGGAACACCACATGCATTTACCTAAATAATCTAAATAATTTAATAAAATAATCTCTTCCAAAATACTTTAGGTGAAATATTGCCATTGAATGAAACATAAAAATATTATTACAGCATATGGACATAATAGGTCATAATAAGAGACAATGTAAAGAGAAGTAATTAATAGACACCGCCAAAAAGAGTTCATACATTTCCAACCACCACATACGTGTAATACATTCTTGATGATAACAGAGGATATGGGAATAAATAATGTCCTTGTACATTTGATACATGAATTATTGATGTGAGTTTGTACATGTTGTATATGATATATGTATGTCTTCATACACTTGACTATATGCAGGAGAAGTATCCCTGGCAGGATCCACCACCAGTGTTATTGCCACACATCCACATGGATGAGAGACCACATGGACGATGGACTGATGGACACATCCATAACTACCTCCGGGACAGACCGAGGTAAAGATCTTCTGTTCCAGTCCCTGCAGCTCGTCAAAGTCCTGTACTGTGTATGTGTTCTCCATCACCGGGGCACTGGGCAGCTCTCTCAGCTCCCGCTCGTCTGTCAGTCCGATTCCGATGGCGAACACATGGATTCCGGCTGCCCGTACCTTCTCCGCCTCCGGAATCAGCTGGTCCTTGTTGATGTTGGAGATGCCGTCGGTCATCACGATGGCCACGTTGGGCGCGTTCCTTCGGTCGCCATTGGTGCGGGTGAACATGGTGGTCCTGAGCTTCTTCAGACTGCCAGCGGTGTTGGTGCTTCCGTAGCGGTATGGGATCTCGTCCACAGCCTTCAGCATGTCCTTCAGGATGTGGAACCGGTTCAGGTGGAACTGAACATAGACTCCCGTACTGTAGGTGAGGATTCCCACTTTTGTGCTTCCCCGGTCCACATCGGCTTCTTTCAGCAGGTTCTTGACAAACTGCTTCATCTTGACAAAGTTCTCTCCTGTGACACTGGTGGAGGAGTCTAGCACTATGACTAGGTCCACCTTGGCTAGGCCACACTTTGGCTTAGGAGCTGGCATGCATACATAGAATGATATTTCATTTTGGTGGATAAATTTGCTGGGTTGGTATCAACTAAAATTGCCACAATACAATGAATACTTGAATCCTGATTTTTTTTATAGTAAATTTATACCTCTAATATATGTATCCCAAACTAGTAACTTGTAAAATTGATTAATGTCGGAATACATATATGTATCAGAACAAGGAAACAATGTAACAATTTTATCCACCTGAAATGGACAATCTTTATCTAAAGGTGTGAATACTTTAAAAACACAAACTGACATAACTTTTGTTTATGAACACATCAAAGAAACAGTTACAAAACTTTAGTACCTTCACCTTCAAATGAATAAATATCAATTAATCTAAATACAAATACACAAAACTGGAAAAACATACAAAATACTTTCAGTATAATGCAAACATCACTGCTGCCTAAATAAGAAATAGGGGCCAGTTGTATGAAAGTACCTAGCCATTATTCCTGCATTGACTTTCAATGCAAATGTAATGCTGCATTAGTTAACTTGGCAACATGTTCTATGATAAATGCACCTTATAGTATAGGATGTTCTAGCTTACCTGGAGTAGTAGGTGGAGGAGTAGGTGGAGGAGTTTTTCCTGGAAAGAAGAGTTACACACCAGGATTAGCCAGTTCCTACAACCAGGATGAAGCATGTACATGTATCACAGGATATTATTGAGTATTGCCAGGAAAGGTAGGGTTGGGTAGTAAATTAGGAATTGAAGACAAGGATATTATCATTGCTGAAAGTAGAAACACTAGTGACTTTACAAACAACATCAATTAATGACAACAGCATCCGTGAGTCACAAGCAGAATTAATGCATTGAATAAGGAATGTACTATTTGTGAGAACTTAAAAAGATCTTCACTGAATGATAGCTTATAAAGGGACATTTTATTATCATTGAAACTTAGGGAGTTATATGAATGAACACATTGCAGAATCTGAATGCAATCATAGTACAATTACTATTTACTGTATATTTACTGTTGACATTTCAAATTTCAGACAGAAACAGACATGTACAGTTTGTACTTTATGAAAGGAAGACAGCCTTTCCCCACAGACACAGCATTGTGAAGATTTATAGAGAACACATTGGGCCAAGTTTAGTAAACATGTAAAGCTTTGTAACAACCACAACACTGCACATGCATGATAACAACATTATAATGAATGATAACAACATTATAATGAATGATTATTAGTTGGACAAAAAAGTAGTGTTAAAGAGAATGACAGATATCATATACTGTAAATCATGAAATTAATGCGAGCAGAATATTAATGCGAAAAATGTGATTGCCGTATTGTCGCATTTAACTGCTGCACGTTAAAGGTAAGACTTAGAGGAAAACATGTATGGAGACATGGCCGTTCACATTTTATTGGTGTTGCATTTATGTTTAAAATCTAGAGTTCGCATTAAATTAGTGACACATTAATTTAATGATTTACAGTATTGTAATAATGGTGATTCATCTTATTCAGCTAAAGGCAGTTAAGAAAACTAGAAAATGAAAGTATAAAGATGAAGTATAAAAATAAATTAGTTGTAGCATGATGGTACAGGTGATACACATCACCAATTTCAAAATGTTTTGAGATGAATGTACTCCAATACTGCAAGATTTCACAGTTACCAGACTGAAAAATAATAAATGCATCAGAACAACATTAATTTAAACATACTGAATATAATGAATGTGAAATGTAATGATTAGCAAACTATCTAGCCATTGAAACAATAGCATGAATACCAATCATGGATTATGAATTCAGTCTATGGCCATGAAAAGATACTTATTACACATACATATGTGAAATGAATTATATTACTATCATGCATACATTTTACAAATAAATAATAGTCAAATTAAGAATCCACCAATTAGCAATAAGGAAGGTTGCCACAACTAGAAACACATCCTCTTGAGGACATCTGCATATTAAAGAAAGACAACATATTAGTAAGGTAATGTAAATTTAGTAGTTAATAAGCATTACTGAATGAAAGCAGCATAACATACTATTTTCATTATTTTTCAGAAGAAATTATCAGTAAGCAAGGTAAGTAAACAAAGTGAATACATTGCATTACTAATGTTAATATTGCAAGACATACGAAAGTAGATACAAGTACAGGATGTGAGAAAATACAATAAAAGGGTATGAGGAATTAAAGGTTAAGGAAAGCAGTGAATATACAATAGAACCCAGCATATATACAATAATATAATATAATATCATTTGACATTATCAGTGAAATATAAAACACATAATATGACACAATATATTGCTTCAGATAAAATTAAGTGCAAATGCAACTAATTGATACCATTGAATACACTTGGTGCATGTGTCTGTATAGAAACATTACCTTGATAATTACTTGACAATAGCTAGCAATATATAATAAAAGATATATCAACATGTCATACAATAAACAGTGGTAAATGACTAGTTAGCCAGAATAAATATCACAAAGTTGACATTTTGCCAACCTTTGAACAACAGAGTACCAAGCACAAATGATTGAAACAATGGTGGACAAATAATCACTTTGATTGTATCATGTCTACACCAATGTGCTACTTACCTTGTGAAATGACATACAATATAATTCAAGACATAAACATAACTGGTCAAGATGCAAACAAACATATTGAATAGTTGTGATCCAAGATTTCATTGTCATCATTACATAAAGATGACACAGAGAAGTAGATTGAGACACATACACCTGAATGCAATAGCAAAGATATCCAGGAACTTTCTCTTCAAATGGACAACTATTACTGGGAAATACAAACTTGACTAGCTCTAGACCAGGGTATGCAAAAAAGCTCTAGACCAATGCATTAGTCAAGGAAAATCTCTAGACTAAGGCATCAGTCATGGAGTAACTAGACCAAGGCATCAGTCATGGTCAAAGGAGTAACTCTAGACCAAGGCATCAGCCAAGGAGTAAATAGACCAAGGCATCAGTCAAGGAGTAACTCTAGACCAAGGCATCAGCCAAGGAGTAAATAGACCAAGGCATCAGTCAAGGAGTAACTCTAGACCAAGGCATTAGTCAAGGAGTAACTAGACCAAGGCATCAGTCAAGTAGTAACTAGACCAATGCATCAGTCAAAGAGCCTCAGACCAAGACATGTCAAGAAAGTCTAGAACCTGGGTATCAGTCAAAGAGAAGATCTAGACCAATTTTCAGACCAGCATATCAGTCAAGGAAGACTCCTAGAACCTTGCCATCACTCAAGGACAATCTCTATACCAGGTGTTCCCAATGTAGGGGTTTGCTTGTCATGTTCGCCACATCAGGCCAAGATGCTTCCAGTCAGGTACCTGAGACAGTTCAAATTGCAGTTGGATGAAAGGACTTGTGGACAGACAGTGGACAAACGGTGGACAAACAGTCCACTTAGATGACAGCCATCAGCAGACAGCTGATGACCCCTAGATGACAGTCAGCACATAACTGAACAGACAGTTGTCTCCCTTGGGAAAACAGAGAGTTCCTACCTATCAGAAAGACAGGGCTATCTCCACTCAAGACAGGGCAGAAGACACGTATCAAACAAGACACCCTCCTTCACAGAATAGAGGAAGACAAAATTCCCTTGACATTGAACAAACACAGATTTCTTGAGACAATTGAAGAGCCAACAATGGATAAAAGGTTTGCTATTTGTTAACATGATTGGAAATACATAATCCCAAACGATACACACAAAAAGCAAATGATGAATAACTACAAATCAATTATTCAATTATTTAAAATTCTTCTTACCAATATCTAATCAGTTTTGCCAAATTTAGTTTTCCATAACTATTGGAAAATTAAAAAGACCAAACACAGATTTCTGCAGTTATGATTAGCTCGTAACAATTTGAAACATAATATTTTAAGTTACCTTTTAACTATTGACACAGGACAAATACACTACTGCATTGAATTGAAAATAATATAATAATATTATGGAGCAAGTCTTTGTACCATAAAACACACATGCTACAAGACATAGAGACATAGAGACATACTAATACTAATACTAATACTAATACTAATACTACTAATAATAATAATAATAATAATAATGGAAAAAATAATAATTGTCAAATGACAAATTAAATAATAATGATTTATCATAGTATTGATATATCTGCATTATATTTTCTAATCTAGACATCAGAAATATTGCATATAAGAATAGCAAGATAAATTACTTACTTTTACAATCTCCCTGCAAAGACTTAAACACCTGCTTCCTCATCTTCTTCAGGTCATTGAAGTCCACAACATTAAACCTGTTCTTCTCAATAGGCCTGCTGGCAATTCCATCCACTTCTTTGGTGTCTGTCAGACCAATACCAATGACATACATATGGATGCCCTGGTCTCTGGCTTTCTCGGCTTCAGGAATGGTCTTCCTGGCATTGATGTTGGACACACCATCAGTCAGCAGGATGCAGATGTTGTCCACATCAGGACGGTCTCCAGTTTCAGGGAGGTACATCCTCGTCCTCATGGTGTTCAAGCCTCCGAAGGTGTTGGTGCTGCCATACATGTATGGGATCCTGTCGATGGCTTTGTAAACCTCCACCTTGTTCCCAACGTAGTCGATCATCTGGAACTGGATTTCCACTTTCGTGCTGTAGATGACGATGCCAATGCGAACGCTACCTCCATCAATGTCAGACGGGATCAGGAAGAACTTCAAGAAGTCCTGAATGAGTCTGAAGTTGGGTTCCGTTACACTGGTGGAGGTGTCAATAATGAACACAAGATCCATTTTCTCTCCAGGACATTCTGAGGAAATGCAAACAATAACATTCCAGGTTGATCCACAACTCCTGATTATCCATTACCATGTCAAACAAATGCATATATTTCTACCCTAATTTTGGACCAATAATTGAATACTACCATATTAAAACCCTTAACAGCTACATCATTTTCAATTAATTATAAAACAATCTGCATATTTCTGGGATTGACGATATGACTAAAATACTGATGGAAAGCTATAGGATAGAAATCATAGTAATAATATACAATACCTTCTTTTGGTGGTGGTGGGGGAGGGAGTGTGGCCACACCTGAAATACAAAATTGTGTAAAATATTATCATAATGTTGCTGGAATTAATCAAATAAGACAAGACTATTATTTATCAAGACATTAGTATTGCTTAATGAAACGTCCTGAAATTAGTCTATGAAATAAAGATGAATATGACAAGAGGATACATTGTGGATATCACAAGTATAACCAAAGCATACAATAAATGGACATGAATGTAAATATAAAAAGAAAGCTTGATAAAATTTGTCAATTACAATCTGCAATATAGAGCTTTTTTCATACAGATAGTCCAACTTAATTGTAAATGGAGATAAATTGGATTACTAACCAGTACAATCCTTGTTCAGAGAATCAAATACTTTGTTCCTCATTGCCTTCAGTTCATCGAAGTCAGTCACAGTGAATCTGTACTCATCCAGTGGTCTGGAGGCAATAGCATCAATTTCCTTGGTGTCGGTCAAACCAATACCAATCACATACAGCTTGATTCCTGTATTCCAGACTTCTTGAGCTTCAGGTCGCACCTTCCTAGAATTGATGTTGGACACACCATCAGTGATCAAGATACAAACATTGACAACATCAGGTCGATCTCCTGTGCTGGGAGTGAACATCTGAGTCCTCATTGTGTTCAAACCTCCATACGTATTGGTGCTGCCATATTCATAGGGTATATTATCAATAGCTTTGTAAACTTCTATCTTTTGTCCAATAAAATCACTCATCTGGAACTGGATGAAAACTTTGGTACTGTAGATGACAATACCAACTCTAACTCTGTCACGATCAATATCAGCATTGACGAGGAAGAATTTCAAGAAATCTCTCATGAGTAAGAAGTTTGGCTTTGTAACACTGGTGGAGGTATCCATGATGATAACAAGATCCATAGTCTGGCCAGGACAATCTGCAAAGTTAAATATCACAACATAAGGTAGCAATAAGTGAACAACATCATTGTTATATAATAAGCGTACAAAATCCTATACATGTATTCCTATTATTAGGCATGCAAGATAAACATGGATATGCCATCAGTTGATTGATTAGATTAGGTTAGAACATTTTCGGCCAAATCTAAATTAACAAAAAGACTTATCAGTATATCAGTAAATATGACATGTTGAAAGAACATGACTTTTGAAAATGTTGAGCTGTCAGTAAAACAGATTGCAACATGACAAACTTCATACTATAGGATAACTGTTTTCACACAATTGTAATTCCTACCTGGAGGTGGTTGAGGTGTTGTAGTGGTGGTTGTCGTTGTGGTGGTTGTCGTTGTAGTGGTTGTTGTTGATGTGGTTGTAGTAACTGGAATAATTTTCACAGGATAATAGCCAGGGATATAGAACAGAGCAACAGGCAACAATACTTATGACAAAGAGAAATTTAGGGCAACAGTTAAGAACACTTTGCAAAGGCAAGTTTCAGGGATACATCATAATGTAATGGTGAGCAGATCAGTTCAATATCTTCATCCTAATTATGTGCTTTTAATATTAAAAAATCCCAAAACAATATTAATAAGCTGGCAAATAGCCATTCATACCACAGCACTAAATATTATGAATGATGCATAAACTTACTATCACAACCCTTGTTCAGAGAATCAAACACTTTGTTCCTCATTGCCTTCAGTTCATCGAAGTCAGTCACAGTGAATCTGTACTCATCCAGTGGTCTTGAGGCAATAGCATCAATTTCCTTGGTGTCGGTCAAACCAATACCAATCACATACAGCTTGATTCCTGTATTCCAGAC
>JAVCKX010017554.1:0-14898 GCA_034780695.1 Lepetodrilus gordensis | reverse complement strand
TGTGATATTATGCCTTTAAACTTTTAAGTGAGAAATATTTATAACAACCTAAATAATATTTCTTTCCGTCGATTGAATTCAGTTAAGTGGGTAACATAGGTGAATGCTTTCATAAACTGTATAACAGTAACAACACAACACTACAAATTAATATTCTCATTTATAGTACAGTGTACAGCACAAATAATACAGTCAATAACCTGGTTTTGATTCCGAGTACAATAAGGTCATATACGTAACATGAGTATATTTTCTGAGAAGCAAACAAACAACACAGCATGCTATGACAACCAAATCCTATATCACTTTTCATAATATATTTCTTGATTTAATATTTTTTTTTATATAATTTAGTTTTTTCTTTGGCATTAGCAAACATTGAAAACATTCCGTATTTCGAAGCAAAAGAGTAAATCTGTGCTAACAATAGATTGCCCTGATCAGGGATATATATTTGCATAATGAAACAAAGCAATGTCTTAAAACAGACGCACAACAAAATACATATGAAAATACGATCCATAAACTTGATCATGAAGCTGGACGCAATAATTAACGTGTGAATTCCATGTGCACATAAAATGTGACTCGATCCACCAGAGCGCAAAAATATTACAGACATTTTGTTTTACAAAATTAGATGAGGTGCAATGTGTCGTGAATGAATCCGGAAAAATCTGTAAAAACAATCCTGTTTTGCGTAAAAGATCATATATTTACAAGTATGGAACATCTTAATCACTGATTAACTTGATATAAATCTTTTAAAACATCATAAATTGATTCAACACATTCTATTTCAGACTACTTAAAGATTATGGATAACCAACAATGTCACTTGTGTAAGACAAAGGTAATCTATGCGTAATGCACCAAAGAAAACAACACTAATATACTATTACAACACTAATATACTATTACAACACTAATATACTATTATAACGCTAATATACTATTATAACGCTAATATACTATTATAACGCTAATATACTATTATAACGCTAAAGTACTCGGACACAAGCGTCCTCGTACTTTAACTATAATAGTTCAGGGCGAAACTATACTTTAATACAGTATATATAGGGGTAGACCATACCCCTATATATACTGTATTAAAGTATAGTTTAGACCGTTTGGACCGTACTCTATCCCTTAAATATAATTATAAATTTATTTCAGTTATTGGAATTAACTTTGCATAAAAACACACACACTCTTACACATGCACACACATACATACACACACTGAGTAATTTGTTAATACTTGAATATTTAGTAAGTTTGAACATTGTTGAAAAGATATGATTTTCTATGATTAATTAAGATGTTCGAGTATTTAAATGAACAGTAGCATTATTATCAATACAGCACATTACCGGTAGTATTTTTTTAATGGAATAACTTTGAGATTCCTCCTCTATACACGTGTACAGCACTGCCACACAATAGTAATAAAACCACAGATTATATTATATTAATCCTCTCCATGCTGGCGGCAACCAGAGATGCCATAAAGAGCAGTGCCTGTGCCTAATCCAGCAGAGAGAGGGTTAATAACATACCAATACTGTACTGGGACTATCTTGTGATTCGGTTCAAGTATAGACATTCTCACAGTCCACTAATTCTATGTTTCACTAGCATGGCCATTGTTGTAGATTATCACAGTTTTCAATTAGAAAATGGGAGAAATATATGAAACTAGAATTTACAAAGAAAAGCCATCAGAATTTTAGCAATAGAAATAATATTGGAAGTGTTAAATAGAAATTAATTAATCATTATTCTCTAACCTGTTTAACCCTCTCCCTGCTGGATGAGACACAGACAAAGCTATTTAGGGCATCTAGTTGCCTCCAGCATGGAGAGGGTTAATAGTATATATATAGTTGAAGTTTGTTTAACATTAGTTTCATTCTACATGCTAATTAATAGCACCTAAATGAGCCATACATATTAACTTTTAATACTTATCGACTATTTTGTCATTGGATAGTGTTGAAATATTTTTTTAATAAACAATATACACTTGTAAATTTAGCATATATGAATCGAGACAGTTTAATGAGACTTACAATGATTCACATATACTTGATTACTATGCATAATTGTGTGACTCAATACATGTATAACATTGTAAATAAATACATCTTCAACATGCATAGAACTAATGCTATCATAATAGGGAAAAATGCCCACGATGTATATCAATGATTCCGACATATAATTTCAAATATGAGATATTGGTGACCCACCTGCCCCCTCTTTCATGAGTATACTTAGGTCAGCAACATAAATTTGCATAAATCTGAGCACTATATCTGAGGTGCGTTCAAGATAGAATACAAGTATTGTAGCGTAGTATATTGCATGCATTCTATCTTGAACAGGTTAGTAGGAAAATGACAGGAAATCGATTTGCGCATGCATCCAGTATGTTCCCTTCATGCTTTGCATTTTCCTACAAAACACTATGGCCTCCAGACCCGTAATGAAAAGTATTAATACTTATTACCACACGTGCTGGCTGAACGCACCCCTGTATCACTGGATAAAAAAAACACCAAGCCAATACTGCGTAAAAAAGCCATTAATATTTTGATCAAAACTTTAGAAATAAAAAACAATTTGTTCTTCACAGAATTAAGATACCTTAGAATGAAATTATTAATTTTTGCAATCATGTAAACAAATGCAATAATATACTGAAGCAGAAATAATTTAAAAAATGGAGGGAAAGAAAAATAAATAATTTATGTGATGAAGAAATTTTGAAAGAATTACAAGTAAATGTTGAAAAGTGAAAAAATATTCTGTCTTAACAATGGCATAGCACTTGTCTCATGATAAATACCAACCAAAACCAAATTATAAGATATAAAGGAAAATAATATTTATGATGTTCAATGACAAACAGATCACTAAATAACCAGTAACCCCACAGAAACGTTTCATCATTTAAATGTCTGTGCTATAACATTGGCAGTCTCCATCTTGTGCACTTCTCCTATTCCAATTGCTGGAACCCCTAGAGGGCCTCTTCCTGCATAGCGCAACTGAAATATAAAACATATTCACGATAAACTTTTCGTTAACACAAATTTATCCATTAACTGCTAAAATGTTATTAATATTTTATTTATCTGGATACATATCAAACATCATAATGTTGCCTAGCATACAATATTTGTCCAATCAAATCCAAGGCTATATTCCACGGTTACCTTGACACCCAAGATGTTCTGGAACCGGGGTGCCACGAAGGTCCACGCTCCCATGTTTCTATGCTCCTCTTGGCTCCACACAAACTCTGGAAATTGGAAAGGAAACGGTCAGAAAAATGCCAGATGGACAAAGCTGTGAGACTTTCCTGCTTGTATAGGGGCCTGCTCCTTTCTAGCTGTAATATCTGTACTTTCTGTCCAATGCATGCAGTTACCAAGGATCAACATCGCACAGTGTAACTGTGCATGCGTCAGACAGAAAGTACAGACATTACAGCTGGAAAGGAGCAGGCCCTTGGCAAACACCATCTTTTAAACCTCCATTCAGCGATTAAAACTTACTGGCCCGATTAGTGATACAAATAACAAATGTTTAAAAAAACACATGAATTTCTACTGGCCCTTTAGCATTGGGAGAAATGTCCCGGGCCAGCAGTAATTTCGAACACAAGTCTCTATCATGTCTGCAGTTCAGAGAGCTCTCTGTGGAGTATTATAGGACCTATTGGTCTGTTTTGTCAAAGGGTTATACTGAGGTTTAGGTTTATGATAAACCTTGAGGATTACATTCTTTTAATTTTTTAAAGAGTATATTTGCTATTGTTTCAATCTGAACAGGATCTTACATACCTTTGACTTTTGAATATTTCCCGAGTTCAGATCTCAGCTCCTCTGCAGGGAATGGACACAGACTCTGAACAGGACAAAAACAAAAATAGATTAACCATCTACCTGCTGAAGCCATACACTATTATTAGCTATATTTGTTATCATTCCAACAGTTAACTAACACCATATACAGCTCAACTTTCGCCAAATGTAATATTCAATCTTGAACATCAAAGATTCTGCATGCATCAGTTAGGCAACCCAATTGTATAAGTAAACAAAATATCTATACAATTTTATATTTACTCTTCGTCAAAACATTATCAAAAACGTTCGTAATCTCAAGGCCAGATTCTGATTCAAACACTTTGAAAAAATTATAATTTAACTATTGTACAAACCTCAAGTCTAATAACAGCTGTATTGGATAAGCCTTTCGAGACCCGCTCAGCTACAACGTTATAATAGTGTTTTCCCGAGACGAATACGACCTTTGTGACACTGTCAGCGGCCTTGACCCCTGGGTCGCCCAGCACCGGTAGGAAACGTGTCCCGGGGGCCATGTCACTTAATGTGGATGTCGCGGCGGGAAGACGTAGCAGAACCTTCGGGGCAACCAGAACGAGCGGCTTCCGGAAATTGCGTAGCATCTGTAATAACAGAAATTGATAAATATTCTAGATATGAATGATACGCAGACATTATATATTACTAGTATTATATTTGATTGACATTGTCATTACAAAATAAATGGAATAATTTGTGTGGATTTGAGGCTTAACCATGACATAGATCTCATCACAAAAACAAAACAATGAAATCAATTAGTCAAAACAAAATTATGACAAAAAACAAGATGGCGGCTGTTACCTGTCTGCGGAGCACATGGAAGTACTGAGCGGGGGTCGTGGGGTTAACGACCTGAAAGTTGACCTTGTCTCCATCCACGCCATCCTCCTTGCTGTCCGTCATCTACCCAGCATGCAACAGTTGAACCAGAAAATTAGTTCTGCGTTTTAACACTATACACTATGTGTGTCACGAATACTGCGATATCCAATGAATCAATTGTACGAGACACAAAGATGAAGACATTTAGAGTGATCCACCGATGTCAATATCACATGACATAATTACAGACATATCATAGTTTTCCCTGTTGGAGCGTTAAAGTGGAACGTGTGTGCGATGGTGCGGAACAGGAAGTCTGTGCGGAACAGGAAGTGTGCACAGAACAGGAAGTGTGCGTGGAACAGGAAGTGTGCATGGAATAGAAAGTGTGCGCGGAACAGGAAAAGTATGCGCGGAACAGGAAGTATGCACGGAACAGGAAGTGTGCACGGAACAGGAAGTGTGCGTACCAGGAGGAAGCGCTCGACTCGGCAGGATGAGTGATCGGGTCCAGCGCCGTCCATTCCGTGAGGTAGCATCATCACCAGCCCACTCTGTAGCAGCCATTTGTCTGTGGACAGACAGCAACCATGTGCACAAGTAGACGGATACGATAGTATATCAGACATGATTTGTCAATAAAAAGTAGCAACATGGCAACATAGAAATTAAAATTAAATGAAATTTTATTAATATTTGTCAACAATATTTCAGATAGAAAATATTCATTATTAAGATAGAAAAATTAAAATTAAATTAAATTTTGTTAATATTTTTCAAGAATATATCATATATGATACACAATTTTCAATATAAAGGTAGCAAAATGGTAATGGATATTTTCTAATTAATGATAATTTTTATTAATATGTTTCAACATCAATATCAAAATTGCAACAGAAAAATCGAAATGAAATTAAATCTTAAATTAATATGTAAATAAATGACGCAAACCAAAATCGTAATATGAAATTAATATTAAAATAAATTACATAAACAAAAATCGTCGTAGTTCCCTGACCTTCACCGCTGGTGACGTAGGAGTCAATGATGCTCTGCGCGGTGTTGAAGAAGTCTCCGAACTGCGCCTCCCAAAGTACGAGGGTGCGCGGGTTCTCCAGACTGAAGCCGTACTCGAACCCCAGCACCGCCTCCTCCGTCAGTGCACTGTTAGCCACCTGCAGCAGAGAGCGGGAGGGCGTCACAATTTGAGGAATTTTACTACCACTTCAATAATTATTTGGTGAAAAAGAAATGTAATTTAAAAAAAAAGAAATTTGTGTGTGTGTTTGACAAGCACTAAACGGAGTGATGCTGTTTAGCTGGACATGTAGACTTTCCCCAATTACTAATACCATATCCTTGGAAAGCAACTAAATTAAACTTGCCCAAAGAATGTCCCACACCATAAAATGTGTTACATCACTATCGCTCTGATATAGATGTCAGGAAAATACGAGCTAGCAATAATCCACTTGGGTTGTGTTCCACAGAACTATCTTAGCGTTATGAAAATCTTAATTCATTTATGTTAACATGGAGAGTTGCGAATCCCGTAGCGCTACGATCCTGTATTTAAATGCAGTCATACCTCAACGTGAGCAGACTGAGAGTCAGAGATGTTGTTGAGGGGGATGTAGAAGTCGTCCGTCTTCTGATCCACGATCATCACGTGACGGTGGCTGAACGTAGCCCGACCCACATCCTGTCCACTGATTCTCACGTTGTAACCTATGTGACAGGAAATGGTTTCGCCACAATGTGTGTGTGTATACATGAACCAAGGGAGATAACTGCAGTATATGGTACTGTAGCCTTTGCACTCTTTCTTCATTACAGATAACATTCTGAATAGAATTTGAAGTCAGAACCTTAAAGGCATACAATCATGGTTTGTTAAAACATGTTAAAACTGGTGAGATATGGACAACAAAAATTAATAGTATGCTATGTTCCTTACAAAACCAACACAGCCCCTTAAAACACCAACACAGCCCCTTACAACACCAACATCGCGGATGGTTCACCAACCTTGATATATAAGAGATCCCATAGCCAGAGCCTCCGCTCCAGACCAGTCTATTTCCGACCCGTCCACCATCTTCTGCTTCCGCCGGTCGATGTGCGTCTTCTGAATTGTGGGATGAACATTCTATCCAGAACACAACAGAACATTTGTTAAAAATAATACATATTTCTAACACATGTACCCATACAGCACTGATATAAGGAGACAGAGTTATCTGCCCCTCACACTTACCAGCGTATCTGGAACTTCTACAGATTTGGTTCCCACGAACTTGAGAATGTCGGTGGAGACGCCCGTGTCCCAGGTCGTGATGGAGTCCATCGCCGGCGTCATCTGTGACCACTGCGCCTTCAGATGCTTGGCCTGCAGAATGATGGACAGGTATGCTAATAGTAGGGGGGAAACCTGCAGTAACCATGTCCCACCAAATACCCATAACCAACGGCTGGTGAGTGAGTGATTATGGAGTTTGTTCATTGTAGGAATATTTCACCCATTTGTGATGATGAACCAGTGGCTGGTGCAAGTGAACCAATGATAACCGTACACATTTTGGGAATCAAACTTTCAGGTTTGTGGTCTGACACTCTACTACAGTGCTACTCCAACTCAGTTTTTACGAGGACTGTGGTTTCAAGGGAACGTATTACTATGACAATAGATGTAAATTGGCTCACCGGTATAATGTAGGAGTCGATGTTCGCCAGATCCGACGAGAGTTTTGAGTTCCAGTCCTGAACATCCTTATTCAGATCATCTGGTTTGCACACACCCTCCGACTAAAATACAGGGAAAGACCATGTGTTTGAGATCATGACCTGGTCCCGAGATTACATTTTTGTGCTCAACTCACGTGCTATGCTTACAAACATGATGTTTTATGAACAAAATTCTGAGTTGAGTATGAAATCGTACTCAGAAAAGCTTCGTAATCTCTGGACCTGGTCCCAAGATTACAAACTTTTTTAGTACGATTTTATACTATAAGCTAAAAAATTATATGGGGATTTGTGAACCAAACAGAGTTGAGCATGAAATCGTACTCAAAAAAGTTTCATAATCTTGGTGCCTGCAATGTTTGGTGCATGGAAATAGTAAAAATGTCAGATTAAGCATTAACTACTGAGCCCAATAACATAATACACACGCTGTGATGTCACAAGACTGGTTTTTGTTACCAGTTGCTACTTGAAGTGTCATCGCATATCAGTGAAATATTCCTGCTGCGACATAAAGCACTAATCAATCTACTTAACCCTCTCCCTGCTGGATTATGCACAGGCACTGCTCTTTAGCTCATCTCCGGTTGCCTTCAGCATGGAGAGGGTTAAAATTTAGATCATTGAAGATATGAATAATGGTCATTATGATTCTTGCTGGTGAAAATATTTGACCGGTACATTCTTGAGTGCTCGTACCACTAATTGCTTGGCGTACAGATCGGGGATGCTGGATCGTGAATTGATGACCTGGTACATGATTGGCTGCGTGAAGGATGGGTTGTCCAGCTCGTTGTGACCCCATTTCCTGTAGCAGATCAGGTCGATCACCACGTCCTTGCGGAACTTCTGACGGTACTCCATGGCAATGCTGGTGGCCCACACAACATCCTGGGGTATATGCGACAGAATTTTCAGATTTCTGAGTTAAATTTCAAGCCGGTTAATTATTAAAATTAATTCCTTTGGTACTGTAGGCAATTATCTACAAACATACTAAAACCACTACTTTCTGCTCTAACAATTTCTAGATAATTTTTTAGATTTTCTTTAGAGATCTTTTTTGTCAAGGAACGCATGAAGAACTTACATCAGGGTAGTCTCCATTGACATGCAGTACAGGGTAACTGTTGATCTTGGCGGAGTCACTGGCATACAGAGATGACCTGTAGGAATATATAGTAGCTATCTGGTTATTGTGGGAGGTGAGCCCGTAATAACTGGGTTTTTTGTTTTGTTTTTTACATTTGGGTTTAGAGCCATTTTCAAGATTCTTTCAGTTATATCACGTTTTGTCAGTTTAGGTCAGGTGGAAACCCAAAAACATTAGTAGTGTTGAATGTTGCAGTAAACCTGCGAGTGCTGGTCAGTACTGACAGACCAAGGATGATTACTGTATTGTCAGGATACATCCTGAAATCAATATCATGTCAGAATTGTAACTTTCGCGAAACAACTATATTACACAAAATTTGCTAGTGATCACTATTAAGGCTGGTATTATATTATATTAAGTGTGGTATTATTATTTCCTACAAAAATGGTACGATCTTGATTTTGAGTAGTATATATTACAAAGACCTTTAACAAAACACATTAACCCACTACCCCCCAATTCTATCTGGCGGCCATCTTGGTTACCCACCTGCCGAGTGTTGGTTCCGTGGTGAAGCCGACCTGGTTGTTGACTATGAGATGTACACTGCCCCCTACTCTGAAGTGTGGACACTCTGCGATACAGAACGTCTCAGCAACCACTCCCTGTGGAAGGTCAAAGGTCATAATGTCATGCTTGCTGATTCCGTAATTACTCTAATAATTAAAAAATACAAATATGAAAAGAAAAAAAATAATTGCAATTTGATAATTGAATGCTTATACAATATTATATTTTAAATAAAAAGTAAAATAAATATTTTAAAAGTGATTTAATTTACAACCAGCTGGTACTGACAGACTAAAGATAATAATTGCATTTCTATGGTACGTGGTACAGACAGCTCATCCTATCAATAATGGGTCAGAAAGATAACTTTCGTAAACATTGACACTGGGACGGGATTTGAACCTGCGGACATTTGGCTCTGAAGTCCAAAAGTTCTACCATTGCACTACCACTCGCCCAGACAAGATAACTCACCTGTCCAGTAAACGAGGCATCTCCGTGCACCTGTACACATAGCACCTGGTCGCCGGGGAGGGCGCTGTCACTGGTGCTATAGTCCCCCTCCCCCAGGTACAGCTGTTTGGCCCGCGTCTTCCCCACGGCAACAGGGTCGTTAGCCTGCAATGTAACCATGGCTACAGTAAGGCATGGTATCCCTAGATATAATACCATTACAAAAATTTCTAGATCCCTAGATCCCTAGATATAATACCATTACAAAAATTCTACTGTAGAATAACTTTTCAGTAATCAATAATGTTGATTTTGTCAAAAGTGATATTCACAGATTGTGAAGTCATCACTTTGACGTCATAGGTGGAAGAATGCTCAATGGCTAACTGGGATTGTTTATTTCAAGACGTTTGCGGCAGTTTTCCATATTTTATTCAAATATAAAATGAGCATGTTCAATAATTAGAAATAACCCATGAGATACGAGTGCTTACAGTGAGTGAATATGGAGTTTAACGTCGCTGCGGGAATCTTTCACCCATTTGCGATGATCGAACGTACTTACAGAAAATATGCCCCTCATTAAATTAATATTCAAAGTTCCTTGCTGAAACTCGGAATTGTGAACATTAATTACACTTGGGACAAATTTTCCATAATCATTCATATTGAGTGGGTTATTCTATTATTTATCAATATCCTTAGTCCCTTAGATAAACAATGAGCTAAAAACTACAAGGAATATTACTCAGGACAGACAGTGAGTGAATATGGAGTTTAACGTTGCTGTGGGAATCTTTCACCCATTTACGACGATCAGGACAGACAGAAATTACTTGAAAGATAAATGAGACAGGTATTTCTGACAGGTCAAACTGGTGGGGGTTTTACACTGTAATTCTACAGTATTTCAGTGATCTGTTTACAGGGGGAGAAAAGCCTGCAGTAACTGATGTACAGTACCTCCAAGTGTGATGGGTTAGGGATAATTGACACATGGACATTTTTACCATCGTGACCAATGTCTTTTGACACATCTGAAACGGAAGATAATTACTTTACATGATGGAAGAGAATAAAAAAATTAAAATAGACACAAAGTCCATATTAGATGTTGGGCTATTAGAGTTGAAAGTCACCATACATGGCTAGATAGTAATGATACTTGTTTAACCCTCTCCATGCTGGAGGCAACCGGAGATTGCCTAATGGGCAGTGCCTCTGCATAATCCAGCAAGGAGAAGGTTAAGTTGTTAAGTTACTTGTGTTATATTCTAAACCCATCTATTCAGAGTGGTTTATTTGGACTAATTCATCACATGACTGCGCGATACAAGAGTTATGCATGATACAAGAGGACTATTATTATTATTATTATTTTATCTTTTTAAAAAAAATGTTATTATATATTTTTTTAATATTACTATTACTATTACTATTATTATAATAGAAACTCAATAGACATGTAGGGCTAAATTCACGATTCCCTCAGTGACATGACTGTGGAATTTCAATCAAATGCTATGGAACTCAATCCCATCACAGTTCCATCAGTCCTCGCAAAATAGGTGGTGTGAGCAGAATCGTGACGTCACAAAGACGGCGGCAAGTACGATATTTCAATGCAGCGACTGCAAGCTCTACTTTGTTTCCATAGCAAAGCTCACAGTTCACACTTGCGTGGTGAATGAAAGAGGTTAGTGCAATATATTTGTCACTTTTCTAATAGATATCAACAGTTGACAACTTACATATTTATCGTTTTGCTTCGGATCACATGTGACTGCACCTGGGCTAAGGCGCATTCGGTCGATAAACAGCTGATAAATACATTGATGAAGATTTTAAGTTTAAATGTTTATTATTATTCAAACAGTTTCGAATAATTTCCACTGATTGGGAAATTCTCCTCATCACTATAGTATTTAGTACTAAATAATGAACACAAACTTCTTTATTGTTAATCGCCACCATTTTGAAATTCCCGCCAAATTCTGTTCGCATTCGTTTGACCCATATAGGGAATCGCAGTTCTGGAATCGTGAATCGAGCGCGCCCGTAGAGTTATGACATTCATAGAGATATGGATCGTATGATCATTCTGTGCAACAGGACCAGGAATATTTTTATATTTGTAGATATTTTGGAAGACTGCTACTTTTCTGATTTCAAGTAAATGTTGAACTTACAGCAATGAGTGGCAATATCTCCAGTTCCGTAGGACAGCGACGGGTTCTCTGTTTTTCCTTGCATCTGAAGTATGTCCACGAGATATGACAGTGAGATACAACAACGTGTAAACATGTAACATCTCTCAGCTTGTGAACTACCATAAATACATGTATTAAAATTACATTTTTATATCTAAAAATCTGTGTATTTTTAAAACAGACATATAAGACATTGCTGGCTGCCTTCAGTTTGAAGGTTATTGACATATTTTATTGTTGTTGAAATGTGACCCCCACTTCCTGTAGCATATCAGGTCGATCACCACGTCCTTGTAGAACTTATTACAGTACTCCATGGACAGTGATCATGTCAAAAAGCTATGGGAATTTTCTGGTAGTCCGCAGCAGAAAGAAGGTCAATGACAAAAATTAAAGCGACACACCCACCTTCTTGAACAAAATGGACGGTGGGAAGTCAAGCATACAGGTCAGGAAGTTGAGACGGCCTCTATGGGGCATGCATGCCACTATGTCTGTCACTCCCACTGAAGAAAACCAACAACATAATCGTTGGCGTAAATTTCAACATGTTAAAAAGTATTATCCCATCATTCTCACAAGTATCATGTGTAGCCAAAAAGATGTTCTAATTAAAATTTAAAAAGCAAACAAGTGTAACTAAGTGCCGTTCCTGGGATTAGAACCTAAGTTGTTGGATTGTGAATCCAACGCTCTACCAATTGAGCCAAAGGGGTATTGCCTCTGACCAATAGGAACATCTAACATCACATCCAGGTTTACAAGCAAGTAAGTGAAAAAAATATAATTAATTAAATTAAAATACATAAAACATTAGAGAAATAGCTGGATGGCTGGATGGATAGAGATAGAGATAGAGACAGAGAGAGATAGAGAGATAATATAATATAATAAAATAACATACAATATACAATAATATACAATTAAAACCTACACTGTGTACTTTTCCTGAAGATCTCTTGATACACAGCCATCTGACTCTCACACCCCTCGCCGCCGTAACGCTTGACTGTCGAGAACTTGGTGCCGAAGAAGTTGTCCATAACCTGGTGTGAAACATCAAGACATGCATTGACAACTTACATATCAAATTCATCATTACACTGTACACACAATAAGAAATAAACAAACGTTAGATTATTAAATAATGAACACAGTATCCTTTGATATACCGGGTACAAATCAATTGTTGGGGGTGGGATAGGACAGTGAATAAAGTGTCGGGTTACAAAGAAAAGTTTGAGTTTGAATCCTGTCTGGTATTTTCTCCACTGTGGAGATTGTGATGTCTACATAAGGAAATGTGTGAACTATGACACCATAAATGAATAAATCTAAGGGTGACATACAAAATTGACATTTACATAATTTAAAAAGAATTAAGATGTCATCCCATATTAATTATAGAGTTCATTGTAACTAATAGTTTATGCTAAGAGTTGATATTGATATAATAAAATGCACATAAAAATGATGTAACAACCAGGGTATCGCTTCTCAAAAGCTCTCATATTCACTACGATACCATAGCACTCTTGTAAATATACCATCCCCATTATATTAGATATCGCTATGAGAGTCATTATAGTCTCGTAGTAGATATATACGAGAGCTTCGAGAAACAATACCAGACATACTTGGCATTTAAGCATGATCTTGGCAAGGTCAATTTTTTGTTCATTTGCCAAGGATTTGTCACTTTGTTTCTCCATTGTGGCTGCAAACCAGTTTCTTTCTTCCTCGGTCTGAAAAATGGATTCAAATGATTGAAAAACTTTCAACAGTACACAAAGCCAATGTTAAATATTTGGTATAACTATTAATAATTAAGACATTTAAAATCTCAACACTTACCGCCAAATGTGAAAATTCAGCACCAACATGGTTGCAATATGTTTGTTCAAGTCGTGCGACCAGCTCAGATACAGTTATCTTCCCTTGATAACCACTGACGAGACCATCGGTGCTGGATATAGTGTCGCTAGGCGACAGCCCAAATTTGTCCAATGAGAGTTCAGGTGTTACACTGCAAAGAGATTGTAGACAGAAATGTACATATAAATATCAATCGGTATACCATGTTTACATTGTTGTAGCGAGAGTGAATTATTAAATGTTTTGTAACATTTCAGAGATCAGGCCAAAATTAATGTTGTCACAGTGGGAGGATAACCCAGGGAGTTGAGAAGGAATTTGAGAGCACAGATCTGTTGACCGGGGTAATAAGCGCATTTGAGCAGTTATTCTGGATATTTGCGTTATATAAATCATGTATAATAATAATAATAATAATAATAATAATAACAACCACAGATGGTACAGCAAGATCAACGGTTGGTGGCAGATAAATCAAATTATGCCAAATAGACATTGAACCTGAACTACAGTAGACCTCGCATAACGTACTAATTGGGACCGGCTATTTTTGTCCATTATATGCGAAGTCCGGGACTTCCAGATTCAGTATGTTATAGGTGAGTGTCGGGTTTATGCGAGGCCGTTATATGCAAGGTCTACTGTATACCTTCTCCATTAAATTTGTTTGTAAATAAATAACGTTTTAGAATTTATGTATTGTTATTTTAAATATTCACTATGTACTTGAAATACCGACTCTTTCTGGAATCTGAAGTTGCCTCTAACAGGCACAAGGTTAAATTGATTTATTGACATCATGGAGCTAATTAACAAGAAGTTGTATTCTGTGCTCACCCCAACTGCTGAAGGCCCAGTGGGTCCAGGGTGGCCTTCTTGTGGCCATACGCCCGATACGCCTCCACGAGTCGGAAAACATTCGCGTTCTCTACTTGGTTCTTCAGCTCCTCCGCTGTAACTGAAAACAAAAAGGTGTCAGAAAATAGCTAGACTGCGATACGTACACTGTCGTCACATAGTAACTGCATAGCCCAAGATACACTCATTTCAACTTGGCACCTCTGATTGTCACACCAGAATAACTAGGTTAAGATCCACTATTCATTGTCACACCGGAATAACTAGGTTAAGATCCACTATTCATTGTCACACCAGAATAACTAGGTTAAGATCCACTATTCATTATCACACCTGAATAACTAGGTCAAGATCCACTATTCAT
>JAVCKX010017443.1:0-14903 GCA_034780695.1 Lepetodrilus gordensis | reverse complement strand
AATTTAGTTTATGGTGATGAGCGATGCATTGCGATGGTGGATATTGAAGATTTAATTATTGTTGATAGTGGTGATGCATTATTAATATCAAAAAAAGGCAGTTCGCAAAAAGTTAAACAAATTGTAAATGAGGTTAAAAAGACCACGCAATTACATAACATTCATTTAACCGGTCATAGACCATGGGGCAAATATACGGTATTAGAAGATTCTGAGGGTTATAAAATCAAAAGAATTGAAGTGAAAGCAAAGGGCAGATTATCACTGCAAAGACATAAACACAGAAACGAACATTGGGTGGTGGTATCAGGCAGTGCAACCGTTACCATAGATGATAAAACTTTTACACTTCATCAAAATGAATCAACTTATATAAAAGCAGGACAAGTGCATAGATTGTTAAATGATACTAATAAAACATTGATTATCATTGAATCACAGGTGGGGAGTTATACGGGTGAGGATGATATTGAAAGATTAGAGGATGATTATAAAAGAAATTAGATGAAATAAATTTATTGCCAATTATTTATTTTTAGTTCTTCAATATAATCTTTAATTGTTTTTGTTGCTTTCCAACCCAGTGCTTTTGTTTTATCAGCAATAACATCGGCTATCATTCTATTGCCTTTTCGCTCAGGCAACATTTCTATTTCACCACCGAACATTTGCGCTATTTCTTTAATAGTAAATGCCTCAGAACTACCAATACCAAATTCATCACCATAGCCATTTTCACCCACCAAAATTAAACCGTTAATAATATCGTCAATATGAGTAAAATTTCTTTTTTGTGTGCCCGGTGAAACGATAGTTAACGGTTCACCATTTTTCATTTTTTCTTTAAATAGTGCAATCAGTGTTGCGTATTTACCCGTTTGTATTTCTCTATCACCATAAACATTATAAAAATAAGTAATGGCATAAGGCACATTAAACCAATTACCATAATTCATAACTAATTCAGTATTTGTGGCTTTTGTCCAAGCATAAGGGGAGGCACTTCGCCCTAAGCCACCATCACCAAATTTAGTGCTACTACCTGCATATAATATTTTGCAACCCGCTTTTTTAACAAATTGTAAAACAGCAAAAATACCATCTTTATTGTATTGCCATACTTTTTCAATATCATCAAAACTTTGCTCAACTCTTGAATATTCACCCAAGTGATAAACCATATCGGGGATAAAAGTAACTAATTTTTCTATATTGGCAGTATCACCTTTAATATAGGTAACGCCCTTAATATGGTTATCAACACTACCCATTGAATAATTATCTAATGAGTAAATTTCATTATTTTTATCTTGAACCAATCGCTCACAAAGATGTGAACCGACAAAACCTGCACCACCTGTTATTAATATTTTTTGTTTCATTATTTTTTACTCACAAATATAATTAAGTACTTGATTCTCATCAATTGTATCATTTTTTAGAAAAAATTTATTGGCCATCAGGTTAATTATAGGTTACTATTTAGGCGACAATTTTTAATTAATTTAGTTTTACTTATACTAAATTTCATAATTTCTTTTTTACAATCTATGTCAATATTTTGATTCTCAAAAATATAATAATAGTCATACTCCATGTTTTCAGCATCTTCCCCGATAACAATAGGTTCTAGCAATACATAT
Source organism: Lepetodrilus gordensis (assembly GCA_034780695.1). Taxonomy (NCBI): domain Eukaryota; kingdom Metazoa; phylum Mollusca; class Gastropoda; order Lepetellida; family Lepetodrilidae; genus Lepetodrilus; species Lepetodrilus gordensis. The sequence continues at coordinate 13,260 of JAVCKX010017443.1, read as the reverse complement.
TTATTTATTTTATAAAAATCGATAGTAGGCTTAAATAAAGAATTAATTCCTAATGTATATTTTCTATCACTGTGAGCCTGGTTATCAAGAATTTGTAACATTTTACGAGTATTTGCATCATATTTCCAATCAATAGTATGCGTTAAGTTCATTGTGGAATAAAAGCTAAATATTACAAAAAAGCTTATCAATGCAACATTCATATTCAAAAAGTAAAAAAATATTTTTCTCTTATTTATAGAGAAATTTTCAAGAAGATAGTGAAAATACACACCTAAAATAACAATCCAGTATAAAGCAGCTCGTTCTATTGGATATTTGATTCCCAGCACAAGATGTAATGCAATAGACAGTAAAAGTGTACCAGATAAAATAATTAACATAGATTTCAATAAATTATTTTTCTTAACAACAAACACTGAAAGCACAATAACTCCGATTAAGAATAAAATAATCCAATTCTGATTGTCTGAAAATTTTATCAAAAATGTTTTATCAAAAAGTGAGAAAAATGTATCAGTAACAATATTATTAGTACCTCCAAAATATAATCTACCTTTTATTTTTAGATATAAAATTACAATCAATGCAGGAAGTAAAGTAACCACCTCCACCATAAAAAAATAAAAATGCTTCCTATTGATAAAGAGAACTTTCTTCTTAGAGTAGGCATAAAATAAATACAATAAATGCAAAGCTATTATTGGTATAACAAAAGAAAAATTAGCATATATTGTTAAAGCAGACAAAATCAATCCATTTTTTAAATCATTATTGCCATCAGTTTTCTTGCTAAATCTCAGAAAATAATACAAACTTCCACTAAAAAATGCCATCGCTAAGCCGTAGCCTCTCGAAAGACTAAAAAAATCAATTACAAGAGGGTTTAGCATTAAAAAAATTACAGATAAAATTGTAGGTAAAAGAGAAGTTGATTTTTCAACTACTAACTTATAGCAATAGTAAGAATAAATTAAAAAAGCAATAATATTGGGTAATCGCAATGATAAATCAGAGTTACCAAATAATTGACTCGATAGGTGAGTTAAAAATGTATTTAACAGGTGATTATTGGCTAGCCTGTTTGCCCAGTAGAGAAATGTATAACTCTCATCATAAGTATAGCTAAGGCTGTATGCTCTCATAATTACATATGAGCATAAAATCAAAGTAAAAAAGAAAAAAAAGAAAGCCCTTTTTGGATGAGCAAATTTAAATAAATGTAATACTGCTAATATTTTATATTTCATTATTTTTTACTCACAAATATAATTAAGCACCCTATTATCAACAGTAGTATTCTTAAAAGGGTCTGTTAAATCATCGGTGTATTTTCCTGCAATTAGCCGTATTTTAGGTAAAAAATTCTGCCTAAAATATCGGCTAATATTCGCTAACATATTGCCTTTTTTGGTTAACTTTACACAACCATTAATAATTTCTATAGTGCCAGAAGATAATTGCTCTGTAAGGCGTATATCAACCAATCTATGTTCCACCATATATTCTTTAACAAACACATCTTCAAAGGCATTGTGTTTAATACCGCCCCCTCGCTGTTGGATTTTTTCTAATAAATAAAAAGAAAGAGAACGGTCAATAACCGTTGGTACTGAAATAGCAAATGAATACCCCAAAAGAATAAAAATTATTCCTGTTTGAATTTTCTCTAAATTACTAAAAATGCTAAAAAATTTAACTCTATAGATAATTAATAAAACTAATATTGCTGATAAAACACCATCAAATATAGCACTATAAAAAACAACATCTACTTTAAAAAAATTCAAATGAATGATGTACACAAAACTCAATACTACAAAAAATAGCATTAAGGCTATCAATAATTTTTTAATTTTCATTTTTAAATACCAGTGTTTTATTGCCTATATAACTCAATGATACCTGCAAAAATGTTGCTACGATAAATCCTAAGTGATAATTTAATGCATAAACATCATGCCAAATAAATAAAGTGATACCGTGTAAAGTTGCTATAAAGCCATATAAAAATAAAAATTTTGTTATTTGAGATTTTAAAGAATTAGTATGATTTTGATATACATAATATCTACTACCTATAAACGATACACAAATACCAAAAATAGCAGCGATAAAATTTGCAATACCTGCTGATTCTATTTCTAAAATAATTAGATTAAAATTTAAGATACCATAATGAACAACAGTAGCCACTAAGCCATTTATCACATATCTAATTATTTCTTTATTCTGTATCAATGACTTCATCCACAAAAATTTTATAATCAACTGTTTGAGTATTACCACCTTTGACAGTACCTGTGAGCATTAACATCATTAATGTCATCGTACCTGTTTGTAAAAATACTAAAAGTAAAATACCCAATGCAATAGAAAACCAACCCGGTGTGGCAAAATCCATCACTTTAAGAACAATCGCAACAATACCACCTAAAGCTGCAAGTGTTGCAACAGTAGCTGAAGCAATACCTACTCTCACTAAAACATCTTCGGCATATATCATTAAACCTTTAAATCCATGAAGCACCAAACCTACAAAATTCATTTTACTTTGTCCCGCATATCTTGCACCACGGTCAAGTGGTATCGTATCTATTCTTAATTTTGAATAAAGTACTGTACCTGCAACATGTGTACCGAGTTCTTGCATAGAAACTAATCTTTTTATGGCATTAGGTTTAAGTGCCATAAAATTACCAAAACTTATTTTTTTACCTGCCAAAATACTAAACACCCATTTATAAACAACATAAAAGGTTTTAAATTTAATACTTTCTACACGACTTTTTCTTTGTGCAACCACAACATCAACTTTATTAGAAATTAAAGGTTTAATGAGTTCTTTAACAGATTCAGGGGTATCTTCTCCATCAGAATCCATAACAACAACTTTTTGATTTTTTTCAATATACTCTGCTGTATAACTCAGCCCAATAGATATTGCTTTTTGATGTCCAACATTTCTTTTTAATTTAATAACAACACCACTAAGCCCTGCTGATTTTATATTAGCAACATCTACAGGTTCATTTACAGAACCATCATCAACGGCAACAATAAAGACTGTATCACCAAACACTTTAAACAATTCTTTAAAAAGTTTACTTGAAGTTTCCGTATCTTCATAAACGGGGGTAACGATGATTAAATCTTTATTTTTTATACTTTTCATTTTGAATTATATTTTTATTATCGACTAAGAAACATTTTGTGTCCATTCCAATGCTCTAAAGGGCTACGGTCATAGGGTGTACATTTTAGTGCTAACCAACATTGATCCCCTTTTATAGGACGAACCCCATAAATAGAATCAACTTTTGTTTTTATAGTTGGCACACTTAATCGTGGGGTAGAAAACATATTATTAACAGACAATCTTTTCAAAGGTTTTGGTGTAATAGAAATTGACCAAAGCAATAAACTTGTAATTATGACAGCACTTAATACTTTGCTAGTTTTGAAAGATATTTTTAAGTTATGTTTATATAAAGGCAAAAGTAATACTGGAAAAAATAACATAAAAATACCCACACCAAAACGAGTATCTGGTGCTTTCCAAAACCAAAATAAAAGTGCTATGACAACAAAAATAACTGCTCCCCATAAACGAATATCTAATTTTTTTACATTAATATTTTCACTATTTCTTTGCATTATCCATTTAGGTAACATATAAATTAATACACCTGAAATATATACAAATATCCACGAAGCCAAAAATTTTAATAAAAATATTTTATATCTAGGAAACCACCATTGTGAAAACCAATCCATACTTATTAAAGAAGAAAGTCCTGATCTTGGATGTCTTGCCCAAGCAGTAACCCAATTAGCATCATTTATTGCGTTTTTCTCTGCTGACCATGAAACATCTAAACAAGAAAATGAAGCAGGATATAAGATACAACCAGTTGTAATAATATTTTTAAATAGCCAAATTAATAATAATATTGTTGGAATGATTAACCCTATAACAACTTCTCTAGATACATCATTTTTTTTAACAATACGATATAACAAAATAAATATAAACCATAAAATAAGTATGACAGCTGAGACTTTATAAAGAACTGATGCTAGTAATAAGATAGTAAAAATACTCCATTCATTACGCAACACAGAAGATTTTTTAAACAATAACCAATACCCATAAAGAAAACTAATAACAAAAGTAATACCTGCTGAGAAATCAGTATAAGAATAGGCATTAACTGTAAAAGTTCCCTTCATTAGTGATAAAGTAATAACAATAGAAAACAATAAAATAAAATATATGCCTGAAGAGCGTCGTAGTTGTCCAATTAAAAATAACACAAAAAAAACAACAAATGATAATTGCAAATATCCAAGTAATATAAAGTTATTACTTCCTATCCATAAAGGTGCACTGATATATTCATAAAGAGAGCCAAAACCAAAACGGCCATGTAAATTCGCCAAGCCAATAATAATAGGTTCTGTTCTTAACCATAATTGATGTGGTAAATGATAAAGTCCCGCATCATAACCAGAGGATAAAAAGTTAGTTGAAAATGCTAATAAAATAGAAAGGATTGCAAAATAATAGAAATCTGTCTTATCAAAACAGTCTAGATTTTTTTGAAAAATGATTGCACCAAATAAAGCTAGCATAACAATAATTATTAAAAATATTATTGAACTTAGAGGTAAAAAGAAATTAAACACTATGGCAATCATGCCAAAGAAAAATAAACCTAAAACACCTTGAAGCCCAAGACCAAAATTTAATATTGATTGATAATTTTTTGAACCATTTACCTTAGATAAAAGATAACTAATGCTAATACCTAAACTAATAAACACGATAAGAAATAAAGGAAATGTAAATAAATGTAACAACATAATTTTAAAACATTTTAATTCAAAAAATAATTCTTGGTGATTTTAACACATTTGAATTATGAACAACTAAGGCTAATATCAAAATAATGTATCATTTTTTTAGGTTATTAAATGATACTAATAAAGCATTGATTATCATTGAATCACAGGTGGGGAGTTATACGGGTGAGGATGATATTGAAAGATTAGAGGATGATTATAAAAGAAATTAGATGAAATAAATTTATTGCCAATTATTTATTTTTAGTTCTTCAATATAATCTTTAATTGTTTTTGTTGCTTTCCAACCCAGTGCTTTTGTTTTATCAGCAATAACATCGGCTATCATTCTATTGCCTTTTCGCTCAGGCAACATTTCTATTTCACCACCGAACATTTGCGCTATTTCTTTAATAGTAAATGCCTCAGAACTACCAATACCAAATTCATCACCATAGCCATTTTCACCCACCAAAATTAAACCGTTAATAATATCGTCAATATGAGTAAAATTTCTTTTTTGTGTGCCCGGTGAAACGATAGTTAACGGTTCACCATTTTTCATTTTTTCTTTAAATAGTGCAATCAGTGTTGCGTATTTACCCGTTTGTATTTCTCTATCACCATAAACATTATAAAAATAAGTAATGGCATAAGGCACATTAAACCAATTACCATAATTCATAACTAATTCAGTATTTGTGGCTTTTGTCCAAGCATAAGGGGAGGCACTTCGCCCTAAGCCACCATCACCAAATTTAGTGCTACTACCTGCATATAATATTTTGCAACCCGCTTTTTTAACAAATTGTAAAACAGCAAAAATACCATCTTTATTGTATTGCCATACTTTTTCAATATCATCAAAACTTTGCTCAACTCTTGAATATTCACCCAAGTGATAAACCATATCGGGGATAAAAGTAACTAATTTTTCTATATTGGCAGTATCACCTTTAATATAGGTAACGCCCTTAATATGGTTATCAACACTACCCATTGAATAATTATCTAATGAGTAAATTTCATTATTTTTATCTTGAACCAATCGCTCACAAAGATGTGAACCGACAAAACCTGCACCACCTGTTATTAATATTTTTTGTTTCATTATTTTTTACTCACAAATATAATTAAGTACTTGATTCTCATCAATTGTATCATTTTTTAGAAAAAATTTATTGGCCATCAGGTTAATTATAGGTTACTATTTAGGCGACAATTTTTAATTAATTTAGTTTTACTTATACTAAATTTCATAATTTCTTTTTTACAATCTATGTCAATATTTTGATTCTCAAAAATATAATAATAGTCATACTCCATGTTTTCAGCATCTTCCCCGATAACAATAGGTTCTAGCAATACATATTTATTTATTTTATAAAAATCGATAGTAGGCTTAAATAAAGAATTAATTCCTAATGTATATTTTCTATCACTGTGAGCCTGGTTATCAAGAATTTGTAACATTTTACGAGTATTTGCATCATATTTCCAATCAATAGTATGCGTTAAGTTCATTGTGGAATAAAAGCTAAATATTACAAAAAAGCTTATCAATGCAACATTCATATTCAAAAAGTAAAAAAATATTTTTCTCTTATTTATAGAGAAATTTTCAAGAAGATAGTGAAAATACACACCTAAAATAACAATCCAGTATAAAGCAGCTCGTTCTATTGGATATTTGATTCCCAGCACAAGATGTAATGCAATAGACAGTAAAAGTGTACCAGATAAAATAATTAACATAGATTTCAATAAATTATTTTTCTTAACAACAAACACTGAAAGCACAATAACTCCGATTAAGAATAAAATAATCCAATTCTGATTGTCTGAAAATTTTATCAAAAATGTTTTATCAAAAAGTGAGAAAAATGTATCAGTAACAATATTATTAGTACCTCCAAAATATAATCTACCTTTTATTTTTAGATATAAAATTACAATCAATGCAGGAAGTAAAGTAACCACCTCCACCATAAAAAAATAAAAATGCTTCCTATTGATAAAGAGAACTTTCTTCTTAGAGTAGGCATAAAATAAATACAATAAATGCAAAGCTATTATTGGTATAACAAAAGAAAAATTAGCATATATTGTTAAAGCAGACAAAATCAATCCATTTTTTAAATCATTATTGCCATCAGTTTTCTTGCTAAATCTCAGAAAATAATACAAACTTCCACTAAAAAATGCCATCGCTAAGCCGTAGCCTCTCGAAAGACTAAAAAAATCAATTACAAGAGGGTTTAGCATTAAAAAAATTACAGATAAAATTGTAGGTAAAAGAGAAGTTGATTTTTCAACTACTAACTTATAGCAATAGTAAGAATAAATTAAAAAAGCAATAATATTGGGTAATCGCAATGATAAATCAGAGTTACCAAATAATTGACTCGATAGGTGAGTTAAAAATGTATTTAACAGGTGATTATTGGCTAGCCTGTTTGCCCAGTAGAGAAATGTATAACTCTCATCATAAGTATAGCTAAGGCTGTATGCTCTCATAATTACATATGAGCATAAAATCAAAGTAAAAAAGAAAAAAAAGAAAGCCCTTTTTGGATGAGCAAATTTAAATAAATGTAATACTGCTAATATTTTATATTTCATTATTTTTTACTCACAAATATAATTAAGCACCCTATTATCAACAGTAGTATTCTTAAAAGGGTCTGTTAAATCATCGGTGTATTTTCCTGCAATTAGCCGTATTTTAGGTAAAAAATTCTGCCTAAAATATCGGCTAATATTCGCTAACATATTGCCTTTTTTGGTTAACTTTACACAACCATTAATAATTTCTATAGTGCCAGAAGATAATTGCTCTGTAAGGCGTATATCAACCAATCTATGTTCCACCATATATTCTTTAACAAACACATCTTCAAAGGCATTGTGTTTAATACCGCCCCCTCGCTGTTGGATTTTTTCTAATAAATAAAAAGAAAGAGAACGGTCAATAACCGTTGGTACTGAAATAGCAAATGAATACCCCAAAAGAATAAAAATTATTCCTGTTTGAATTTTCTCTAAATTACTAAAAATGCTAAAAAATTTAACTCTATAGATAATTAATAAAACTAATATTGCTGATAAAACACCATCAAATATAGCACTATAAAAAACAACATCTACTTTAAAAAAATTCAAATGAATGATGTACACAAAACTCAATACTACAAAAAATAGCATTAAGGCTATCAATAATTTTTTAATTTTCATTTTTAAATACCAGTGTTTTATTGCCTATATAACTCAATGATACCTGCAAAAATGTTGCTACGATAAATCCTAAGTGATAATTTAATGCATAAACATCATGCCAAATAAATAAAGTGATACCGTGTAAAGTTGCTATAAAGCCATATAAAAATAAAAATTTTGTTATTTGAGATTTTAAAGAATTAGTATGATTTTGATATACATAATATCTACTACCTATAAACGATACACAAATACCAAAAATAGCAGCGATAAAATTTGCAATACCTGCTGATTCTATTTCTAAAATAATTAGATTAAAATTTAAGATACCATAATGAACAACAGTAGCCACTAAGCCATTTATCACATATCTAATTATTTCTTTATTCTGTATCAATGACTTCATCCACAAAAATTTTATAATCAACTGTTTGAGTATTACCACCTTTGACAGTACCTGTGAGCATTAACATCATTAATGTCATCGTACCTGTTTGTAAAAATACTAAAAGTAAAATACCCAATGCAATAGAAAACCAACCCGGTGTGGCAAAATCCATCACTTTAAGAACAATCGCAACAATACCACCTAAAGCTGCAAGTGTTGCAACAGTAGCTGAAGCAATACCTACTCTCACTAAAACATCTTCGGCATATATCATTAAACCTTTAAATCCATGAAGCACCAAACCTACAAAATTCATTTTACTTTGTCCCGCATATCTTGCACCACGGTCAAGTGGTATCGTATCTATTCTTAATTTTGAATAAAGTACTGTACCTGCAACATGTGTACCGAGTTCTTGCATAGAAACTAATCTTTTTATGGCATTAGGTTTAAGTGCCATAAAATTACCAAAACTTATTTTTTTACCTGCCAAAATACTAAACACCCATTTATAAACAACATAAAAGGTTTTAAATTTAATACTTTCTACACGACTTTTTCTTTGTGCAACCACAACATCAACTTTATTAGAAATTAAAGGTTTAATGAGTTCTTTAACAGATTCAGGGGTATCTTCTCCATCAGAATCCATAACAACAACTTTTTGATTTTTTTCAATATACTCTGCTGTATAACTCAGCCCAATAGATATTGCTTTTTGATGTCCAACATTTCTTTTTAATTTAATAACAACACCACTAAGCCCTGCTGATTTTATATTAGCAACATCTACAGGTTCATTTACAGAACCATCATCAACGGCAACAATAAAGACTGTATCACCAAACACTTTAAACAATTCTTTAAAAAGTTTACTTGAAGTTTCCGTATCTTCATAAACGGGGGTAACGATGATTAAATCTTTATTTTTTATACTTTTCATTTTGAATTATATTTTTATTATCGACTAAGAAACATTTTGTGTCCATTCCAATGCTCTAAAGGGCTACGGTCATAGGGTGTACATTTTAGTGCTAACCAACATTGATCCCCTTTTATAGGACGAACCCCATAAATAGAATCAACTTTTGTTTTTATAGTTGGCACACTTAATCGTGGGGTAGAAAACATATTATTAACAGACAATCTTTTCAAAGGTTTTGGTGTAATAGAAATTGACCAAAGCAATAAACTTGTAATTATGACAGCACTTAATACTTTGCTAGTTTTGAAAGATATTTTTAAGTTATGTTTATATAAAGGCAAAAGTAATACTGGAAAAAATAACATAAAAATACCCACACCAAAACGAGTATCTGGTGCTTTCCAAAACCAAAATAAAAGTGCTATGACAACAAAAATAACTGCTCCCCATAAACGAATATCTAATTTTTTTACATTAATATTTTCACTATTTCTTTGCATTATCCATTTAGGTAACATATAAATTAATACACCTGAAATATATACAAATATCCACGAAGCCAAAAATTTTAATAAAAATATTTTATATCTAGGAAACCACCATTGTGAAAACCAATCCATACTTATTAAAGAAGAAAGTCCTGATCTTGGATGTCTTGCCCAAGCAGTAACCCAATTAGCATCATTTATTGCGTTTTTCTCTGCTGACCATGAAACATCTAAACAAGAAAATGAAGCAGGATATAAGATACAACCAGTTGTAATAATATTTTTAAATAGCCAAATTAATAATAATATTGTTGGAATGATTAACCCTATAACAACTTCTCTAGATACATCATTTTTTTTAACAATACGATATAACAAAATAAATATAAACCATAAAATAAGTATGACAGCTGAGACTTTATAAAGAACTGATGCTAGTAATAAGATAGTAAAAATACTCCATTCATTACGCAACACAGAAGATTTTTTAAACAATAACCAATACCCATAAAGAAAACTAATAACAAAAGTAATACCTGCTGAGAAATCAGTATAAGAATAGGCATTAACTGTAAAAGTTCCCTTCATTAGTGATAAAGTAATAACAATAGAAAACAATAAAATAAAATATATGCCTGAAGAGCGTCGTAGTTGTCCAATTAAAAATAACACAAAAAAAACAACAAATGATAATTGCAAATATCCAAGTAATATAAAGTTATTACTTCCTATCCATAAAGGTGCACTGATATATTCATAAAGAGAGCCAAAACCAAAACGGCCATGTAAATTCGCCAAGCCAATAATAATAGGTTCTGTTCTTAACCATAATTGATGTGGTAAATGATAAAGTCCCGCATCATAACCAGAGGATAAAAAGTTAGTTGAAAATGCTAATAAAATAGAAAGGATTGCAAAATAATAGAAATCTGTCTTATCAAAACAGTCTAGATTTTTTTGAAAAATGATTGCACCAAATAAAGCTAGCATAACAATAATTATTAAAAATATTATTGAACTTAGAGGTAAAAAGAAATTAAACACTATGGCAATCATGCCAAAGAAAAATAAACCTAAAACACCTTGAAGCCCAAGACCAAAATTTAATATTGATTGATAATTTTTTGAACCATTTACCTTAGATAAAAGATAACTAATGCTAATACCTAAACTAATAAACACGATAAGAAATAAAGGAAATGTAAATAAATGTAACAACATAATTTTAAAACATTTTAATTCAAAAAATAATTCTTGGTGATTTTAACACATTTGAATTATGAACAACTAAGGCTAATATCAAAAAAAGGCAGTTACAAAAAGTTAAATAATTCTTTAAAAAGTTTACTTGAAGTTTCCGTATCTTCATAAACAGGGGCAACAATGATTAAATTTTTATTTTTTATTTTTTCTAACAAGTCCTTGAGACCAGTCACTTTTGTTTACCCAAGTATAATTTTTATCAATTTTATGTGTACAAGGAATTAAATCAGTATAGCCACAATATTGTTTATCATTCCATTTTCCATAATAAACCGTTACACCATCATAGGTTTTTTTAATCGGTGATTGAGGTGTATTCAAAACTATTTCCCTATTCAGTTTCTTAATATCAATCGCTATCAACGATAAAAATAATATAGCAAAAATTACTTTAGATGTTGTGACTTTTTGTAATAATAAAGAGAAATTAGGCTTAAATGCAAGAATTAAAGTAAGAGTAAATATAGTTGGAAATATAAATAAAGCACCAGCAAACCTCATATCTGGACTAAATAAAAACCAAAAAGAAAATAACAGCAACCAAATAATCATAAAAATTATGCTTGGTGTTTTTGCCTGTTTTAAAGATATAGAATATTTTTTTGCAACAACAATAAGCGAAACAACTGATAATAAAAACAAACTTATTGTGTAAAAAAGATACTGAGAGTACATTTTAAACCAAGCATCAAGCCAACTAAAGTTCCATAAAGTTTTTTCTGCACCATTAAGTGTAGAATCAATACTTGGATTTCTTGCCCATTGAAGAACTCCCTCCATATAGTCCTCTAAATAATATAAATTACTCCACGGCAAATCTAAATTAGTAGCTGCTGATGGAAAAAGTAAAACACCTGATTTAATTATATTAGTCAGAATATAAGGGGAAAAAAGAAGGATAAAAAAACAAACATACCAAATAAGTGTTGTAAGTTTATTTTTATGTATTAAAAATATAGCAACAGCAACACTTGCAAATAAAAGCGCTAACATGGCTGATGATAATTTAAGAAATATTAAAGCAATTATCAATGAGATTAAAACGAAAAATAACTCTTTTTGCTTTGGTTTTGTATAAAAATAAACAAAATAAAGCACTGATACAAAACTCAATAAATAATAATTAATATCAGGAATATGGTGTTGTAAAACATCTCTGCCTGTATCTAACCAAGGGGAAGATATTTTAAATAATAGAAATATTAAAGTAGAAACTAAAATATAAGCAAAAAAAAGTTTATCTTTAAAAAAATTATTATTTGTGTGTTCTTTATTGTTTTTCTCTTCTCTAAAAAATACCACAATTGTTATAAAAAATACAGTAACAATAGTATGTGAACTGATAAAAAATAAATAGGTACTCAGCAATATTTCTGATGAATTAGCAGGAATAAATATTTGTAAAAATGCCGCTTGATAGGTTGTAGCATAAACATTACCATACCAAGCAAATAAATTAATAATCCCTGAAATAGTTGCATAATCATTAGCATGGCGTAACAATTGAAAATGATAGTTATACATATCAAAAGCATAATGCCCTGAAAAATTAGAACGAATAAATAAAAGTGCTGCAACAATTAGGGCAATAAATACAGAAATATATTTTAAATTTAATCTCTTACTAATATTAAGAAATTGCCAGTTTAAGCTTAAAGAAATAAAACATAAACTTATAATTATTGGTAGCGTAGTCAATAATTGTATTGGTAAGAAAAAATTAATAGCCATTAAAAGAGAGGTCAGCACAGCATAACCAACCCAAAAACCATGCACTAAATAGATTAACCCACCTTTTGATTTTGGCATCAAACCTAAAAGTTTTAAAGGAATTAAACCCAATAAAATACAAACAACAATATTTATAAAAGTACCTATGAAGGTGAATCCATAACCAAGTGTTAAATTTAGCATAATATATTTTTATTCATTTCTTTAAATTTTACCTGTCTTGTTTTGACACAACCCTGAAATGATTTAATACCATTTATATGGGATTTTTCTCTAACAAATTTATTAATACTTCTTATTGAATAACAGGTAGGGAGTTATACAGGTGAGGATGATTATAAAAGAAGTTAATTAGTTTTTTTGGTGGGTAAATCTATCTTACAAAAGTAATAACCGTTTAATTT
>JAVCKX010017113.1:0-14936 GCA_034780695.1 Lepetodrilus gordensis | reverse complement strand
GTAGTTAAAACAACACACTGAAACATCAAAGGACACCGGGAGACGACTTCCCGTGCATACCTGAAAATCCAAAAGACCTAGGACTCCACACTCCTGACCGTAAGTTGCCATACGTGTTATGGATATTCCCAGTCTGTGATAGTACTACACTGTATGTCAAGAATGGTCAACTTCTGCAGGATGCATATGTATATGTACACGAGTATTTTCTTTCGGTGCTGAACACCTATAATAATTTTTCATACATTTTTCAATTCGAAATTACGTTTCCTAAAGGAATCCTCAAATAACACAACAGGCCTTGAGATTACGAAACTTTTTGAGTATGCTCAAACTCAAACTTTACACATGTATGAACATTTGTAAACAAAATCTGAGCATGAAACAGTATTATTATAATAATATACAGTGTATATTAAAAACATGTCCAATTTCTAAAAGTGAGTGAGTGAGTGAATATGGAGTTTAACATCGCTGCAGGAATCTTTCACCCATTTCAACGGCATTTGCTACGAAATTTCTAAAAGACAAATATTTCTTAAGAGACATTCCTGTGTCAAAAGGTTCCATGCCTTCTATTGAAATATAGTACAGTGTATTGCTTTCACCCTTTCCAACATAGGACTACATGTGAATGGTAACCTCGTAGTGCTGGACATGGAAGCGTGGCTTGTACGTTCCTCAGGGGGTTGAGAAGGAACACCGAGTGCACACTGATCCATTGATGGGGGATAAAAATGTGGCGCTTTGAGTATGTTATCGGTATTAACCCTTTCCATGCTGGATTAGGCAGAGGCACAGCTTTTTAGGGCATCTATGGTTGCCTTCAGCATGGAGAGGGTTAACATACACACAGGAAAGCATCATGACCATTATTTAACCGTCTCTCTGTTGAAGTGTTCCATTGTGCATGTGTTTTGGGCATATAGATATGCCCGCAGTAGTGAGGATGTTAAAATATGAAAATACTGGCCCCGAGATTACGAAACTTTTCTGAGTACGATTTCATACTCAACCCAGAATGGTGTTCATAAAATGTCATGTGACGTCATAGCCTGAGTACGTTTTTGTGCTCAACTCACATGCTACGAATCTCGGGCTATGACGTCACATAATTTTATGAACAACATTCTGAGTTGAGTATGAAATCGTACTCAGAAAAGTTTTGTAATCTTGGTGCCAGGTACCCCGAGCAAGGAACAGATAAAGATAAAGATAGATAAATCTACAGCAGTTTATTGCCATACTTAATGATGATGAAAATGTACATCGTTAGGTTAAAAAAAAGGACAGTAGTAGGTGTACTGTACAAGCAGTGGTGGAGTGTACACTGATACAGCGTACCAAGCGCACAATTCCGTCAACAAACAGCATCAAGTGTACGTACAAGCTGGCCGGGGGGTGTCAGAGACACTCTAGCAATGGTAACATTGGTCAAAGACTTGTCTGTATTGTCTTGTACTTAGCAATCAACATCAGTGGCACGAGAGTACATATTTGATCCCCTACAATATTAATAATAATAATTAAAACCAATTTTTTTAATTTTTTTTATTTAATTAAAAAGAAATAAAAAGTCTAGATGTATTACATTAAATTTTAGTTTATAATAAAATGGTCAAAAGTGAAAACTAAAAATATATTTAAAAAAAATTTAATTAAAAAGAAAGAAAGAAAAATTCTAGATGTATTGCATTAAATTTTAGTTTATAATAAAATGGTCAAAAGTGAAAACTAAAATGAGTACACATTTAACTTTACTTTTCTGAATGATTGCAGGAATTTAGTGGAACCCCCATCAGATTAATTTTCTTGTCCCCAACTCCACTAAAACTATACAACATCTCATATAACCACTCCTGCATAAAGCTGCTATAATGACCAGTTATGTCTTCAACCAACTGTAACATTGATTCGAGTGTCTGTGGAAGTGTTGTGTGTGATCTATACAAGTTACAGTGGAAGCATACAGTATTAACATGTTGATCAGGTTAACAACTGACAACTGAACAAGACATGTACAGAAAACAAAAGACTTTTTCATAGCATCATCTTCCGACTGTCTAAACGTTGTGCTATGGTATTATTATTATTTTTATCTTCTTGAGATATGAAATTTTACATTGGCTTGGCTTGACACACAACTATTATAATCTGCCAATCAACATTCTTGTTGATTAGCCAATCATAATTCTTGCTTATTGCTGAAAGGCGAGATTACAGTATACAACATGCTGAAATCTATGAAAAGTCTTTTCCTATTGTTATAGTTGATAGTATTATTATTATTATATACCAGTCAACAATTATAAACATAGTTTCTAACCCTGTTCAAAGTTCAGAATAATTGCACTGAACGTTCAAATATTCACATATTTCTACATTAAAAATTTAATAATAGTGAAGGAGTAAGTGACCTGAATATTATTTACAATACATACAGCAAAGGAACCACATGTTGGCAGTTTTTAATAAGGCAATGCATGTTCTTATCACTTACAAGAATATATAGCTTTCTACAAACTTATATTTAACAAAGAAATTCTTCTACTTTTGCCTGTTTTTGACTTTTATTGCTATTCAGAAAGATGCAGTGTTATTGTCAGCTAATAATGCTATCACATTTTCAACATGGAATGATATACAGATATATATCAAACCCAACAAATGTATATTTGCAGAAAACTGTTAAAAAAACAAACTATAACATCGAAGGAACATGAAATTCTTTACAATTGTTTTGTCTGTGAATCATATTAATAACAACATGCTTCAACATGTTCAGTTGAGAATTAAACAAACTATCTTTGAAAACGATACAATTATTTGCACACAAAAAAAACCATCTCGAGATACAGTAATTTAGTTTCATGCATTCGGTACTTCATCGAGGAACACACTGACATATTTCCTGAAACAAACATAGCACAAGCATATAAAATATTCCATAGATCAAACTGCATACCATTGCCAATCACACAATGCAGCAAAGTAGTGAACAAACTTAATTAACCCTCTCCCTGCTGGATTAGATACAGGTACTGCCTTTTAGGGCATCTCTGGTTGCCTCCAGCATGGAGATAGTCAAATACATATTAAATCAATTGATGGTACACATTTGTCCGCAATGGCATTCAGAATTTGGAAAATATGAAATTTCCCTTCACTGGGCATGTATATAATGCTATAAAACATTTGAGCCGACTACGGCCGATTGTTTGTTCCTTCAATGCTGGGTTCTGTGTCTGTCTCATCACTGCTTCACACAAGACTAGTTTGTAAGTGAATATATGTACGAGAACATTGAAATGAACATTGAAACTGGACTAATTTACCTAGAAAATGGACATCAACCACACATTCCACGAAATAAGTGTAGCACTATGACATTCGTATCTCCATGTTTGCGTATAGGAGTTACGACTCGTAGCGCTACGATCGTTCAGTGATACGTGGGTCAGGTTCATTAGACATCTCCTTACATTCCATTGGTCGATATGAACCAATGAGAGAATGATTATGGAGTATAACGCTGCGGGAATCGTTCACCCATTTGCGACGATATGAACCAATGAAAATTATTATTATTATTATTATCTAAAGCAATAATTAAGCTTAATACCAAACCACTAATAACAAATAGGACATAGGGATTAATTAAGTAGTTGGGTAGAATCTAGAAACAGAATTATTTTTCTATTAGCTCAGAAATTTTAGTTATTATTAGAAACAGGACATTAATGTTTTAATACATGTGTTGATTTATTTTTCCTGAATCTATTGTAGATGAGACTGGTAATAATGGGTGAATTAGACATTGTAGCAAAATGTTGGATATATACTGCTAGTAGACAAAGTTTGAAATGTGAGATATATAAATAGGCATACAAAGATAACATAATGATTCAATGAATTGATCTTCCAACTATCAGATAATCATCATACAAGTTATAACAGTAACGTATTATTTATTTATGTCGGTGTAAAGCGCATGAATATATTTACAATCATGAAAGAATCAGCTGTGCATCACCAGCACTATGTATCATCATAAATGACAAAAGGCACTTGGAAATTATAGAAAATTTAAGAACAAAAACATTTCGCTGAGTTGCATGTTGTGAAATGATACAATATAAGTGTGGGCAAATGTAAACAAAATGTTTTTAAAAAAAATCACAATATTATAAGCATAAATGGTGACAGCGTATATTGTCAAAATAGGACTAGCAGAGTATTAAGCACAGAGTTCTCTGCCCCTTGCATAGTTGAGGCATGTTGAATATTGTTATATTTTTTTGTATGCTGCCTCCCAAGATGGGCAATATTATGAACAGCGACCTTCAAACACAAATATGCAAGTACTCAAATGTACTACAGGAATGGTCGACTTTAATATGTCTGCAAAAAGTGTCCCCGAGGTTATGAAACATTTTTGAGTACGATTTAATGCTCAACCAACATTTTCCACTCAAAATTTGATGCAAAAACTGTACTCAGAAAGGTTTCGTAACCTAGAGGTCAGGAGTAAAACAAAAGAGGTAATAATAACAATAGACCTCAGATGAAGCCCCCAGCCCCCAAGATCTACCTAGACAGTCCCTAAAGACTACCCAGACAGCCCTCTCCCAAGACAGCCCAAAGACTACCCAGACAGTCCCCAAAGACTACCTAGACAGTCCCCAAAGACTACCCAGACAGCCCCAAAGACTCACCAGACAGCCCCAAAAGACTCCCCAAACAGCCCCAAAAGACTCCCCAGACAGCCCCAAAAGACTCCCCAGACAGCCCCAAAAGACTCCCCAGACAGGACTATCCAGAGAAGATTACACAGCCACTAAGACTACCCACACAATCATCAATACGCCAATATGAAAAGGGTTTGTTTTCTACTTACTGAATCTCGCAAATACTTGGCAATACCAAATTTTCAACTGTTTCTTAATTGTACAGTACAATATTAATTAATCAACGATAAACTTGTTTTCTGCGGGTTATTGTTTGGCTGCAGGGACTCAACAATGTTAAAACCATAGAAGCAATGAATTGGTTATCAATTCCAATATGAATCAAATTCTCAAGCCTTGGTTTTGTACAGAATTATTCTTGTTCAGCAGAATTATACCACAATGTCATTACAACTCGGAACCGAATATGTGCCTGGTTTTGAAATATGGCAAATTGGAGCAAAATTGGAAATTATCAGTTGAACAAATTACTTCCTTTAGGTACACATTGTGTCAATTTGGTTCATTGAGTCCACTATCTAGAGAGAACATGTTTGATCAGCTTGTTATAAAATAATATGGTAACATAATAAAATAAAAGTGAAAAAAACCAATAATAATGATAATAATAATAATAATAATAATAATTATAATGAAAAAAGCAGTGTAAAGATGTATCATAATTAGCATTTGAACACGGGACAGGTTCTCATAGTTAATTAATATATAGTACCCAGTCCATCAGAATCTACGGGATCTGTTACAAAAGTAGACAAAAAAAAAGAAGAAATCAAAGAGATACATATACTATTGGCCCAGTGCACTTTGTGCTACAAAATATTACAAATAGTCATTTAGTCCATATAATGTTACACTGAATGAAAGGGTTGTACTATACGAGGCACTCGCCACTACATGGGTACACAGTAACATATACATGGTGGGGGCCTAGCATGTTATAAATATACAATGTATGTTCTTTGAAAGCCTTTGGCACCTTGGACACACCAACTGGATCATGCTCTACACTTCTTTGGTGGAATATTCTCAGCACTGGGGTGTATGGTATTCGACACTAATGTATGCGGTGGGCCTTTTACAGATAGTGAACTTGTGTCGTAATTTGCCTAGACGCTTGCCACTCCTATTTCAAAGTAATTTTAACATCTATCAGGTAAGGTAACACACACTCATATACTCTTCTTCTTATTCCACAGTATGTTTAAAATAACCCTAATGGAGGTCAATAATTGATTGATTGATTTAGTGCTTTAAGTCGCAGCAGGAAAAGCTTGCCTATATGCAACGACAATAAAATGGCTTTACTAATAAATATAAAAAAATTAAAATGTAACATTTTCTCACAATTTTCTTTCCCATCATCACAGTTGTCTACCCTTATGACCTTCAAAACATAAAAAAACAGCTTTACTAATGAAAAGAATGATGTGATGATTTCTCACTATTTCTTTTCCAAACATTGCAGTTGTCTCCCCTTACGACCTTCCAAGTAAAACCTTCCAAATTCTGGTGTGGCCAAGTGCTCAAAGGCTTGCCCTGCCATACATTTGCCGACTAAAAGGAACAAGCTGGGACGATGAGTTCATGCTGGTGGTGATTAATCCTGCTCTTCCTCTACCATATTCTCCTCTTCCTCCCCTGTCACTTCCTCCTCTTTCATTTCCTCCTCATGGTTTCCAGCTTCCAAGGCTTGAAGCCGGGTCTCCAAATCGTCAATGTGATTCCCCTGCTTCTTTACCATTGTCTTCAGCTGCTTCAGTTCGTCCAAGATTTCTTTGGGGTCGAAACCCTCAGAAGGTTTCTACAAGACAAAAACAATCTGACTGTTAACATTTATTTTTTCATTAATTAATTAATTATTTTTTTACTGGCGGTTATTGAACAAGATTTGCAATCAGCATGTCACTTAAAAAAATAGTAAGACATCTTAGTAAACACTGCAAATGGAACATTTTGTACATTACATCTGAATACTTCAATTAAAATAAAATCTTTTCAAAATCAATTCAAAATATTGGTGGGAGTATACAGAAGAATAATGAATTATTATAATAAAATAAAATAAAATATATTCTTTTTAACGTCTAGGTAAAAGATACTGAGCACAAGGTTTTATTGAACTCGTAGGAAACTAAAACTATTACGAATTAAATGTGGAAACTCATGCAAAACACACCAACAAAATAACAAATACGTTGTGTTCAAGAAGTGAAAAATGCTGTTTTGGTTTTTAAAATGATAAACAGATAACTCAACTGTACACAAAACATGCAAATGAGTTTGAACTATCTAAATTATTTCTATATTATTTCTATATTACTAAAAGATAATTGTTCAAGAATAACTTTCAAAATTAATACAAACAATTACACCATGCAATATAAACTCAACGAATATAGAATTGTACAGTATAAAACTATAAAGTTTTCAAACCAATATCGCTTGGAACTTTTAGTTGCTGAATATGTATTGATACAAAATATAATTTGGTAAAAATTTCAAGACATGATAATAGAACATCGTTCATAATAACAGGTTAAAAACATCAAACAAAATCAAGAAACTCACAAACCTGAAACAAATACTGTGAAATATTAATACTAGTATATGAAATAAATGCAACATGAAATGGTGAAAACATAACTACTACCGGTAGTATATAATACTCCAATCACACTGAGAGATACAACAACGCACGACAGATTATGACTGGGGTGGTCTCGGATGATCGTGAGTAGTCACACGACTGAATTCAGTCGTAGGGAGGTTTTTGATCATGTTAAAAAACCTGGCTGTGACCAAATTGGTCGTAGCTGGTTGTAGGTAGGTTTTCAATAGTTGTACAATGGTCGCGCTACAAGTCTTGGGGGGGTCTTATGTTGTCGTGGTTGATCGTGGGACTTCAGCGTCTCACAACTAGTCGCACAACTAGTCGTGCTACTGCAGACTACTTGCACAACTATGTATGACTAGTTGCACAACTGGTCTCAACTTGTTACATAATCACAGAATAAAAACCCACAAGCAGGCCAAGACCGCCATAGGTCGCACAAGTGACATGGTCGCAGCTCTCAGTGTGACTGGGGCATAATCTATATAAACTACATTCCTGCACTAGATGAGTTATCTCCCATTTCAAAGGAAAAGTTGCAGTTTCAAAACTTTCAAGAACCTCCAAGCTCTCTACATACAGCATGGTAGTGTACAGATTAATCTGTTGTTTTACATTGCTGTGGGAATATTTCACCCATATGAGACGACCACACTGACTAATAATTAAGCAGTAATGTTTAAAATATCTTAAAACAAGTGTGAAAACATTGCCAAAATGGCGAGACCAAAATAATCAAAATGGTATAAAATGACAAAAGAATATGCAAGTAGGGTACAGATAAGAGCCATATGACAGAAAATTTGTAATATTGTAATTTCTGATAGAAGTCCAATTTTGAACAATATCTGACCAAGGAGAAGGAGAATGGAGATATCCTTGAAAATCAATGTAGACGTAATATCAAATCCCAATTAATAAAATTGAACAGGACTGAACCCAATAATAATACGGACATAAACAGTACAACTACCAAACTTGCAAAGAATTTCTTCCAAACGTATCACAAAAGTCGGGTAATCTGCTTGTATAAATTCTATCCATTACTGAAAACTATTATTGAAAAACAAAGATACACATTTGTAAATGGCAAATCATGAACGCAATTGTTCCCAAAGAATAACTGCTATTGATAATTGAACGCCAATGTAAGAATTCCTAAGATTGTGCAATTGTTAAGCTCTGAGATTCTATGGAACAGAATGCTATTTATTTATCCACATGATGAAACTCATTGGAATAATTAAAAATTAAAAAATGAAGGAAATGCTGGTAATAAAGTGATACAGACAGAAACAAACTCGAGATATCTAATGACATGACAACAAAAGAAATCACACACTAACCATGCTAACCATGCCATAATAATACCTATTTATAAGTTAATTGCTCTACTATCTAAACCATCTTTTCAATACTCTTTTCATGAACAAACGACAAACATCTCCTTCAAGAACTTGCCATTGCATTTAGTATGCTGTATTTTTCCTAATAATTCAAACCCTCTAATAATCTGAACCCTCTAATAATCTGAACCCTCCAATAATTCAAACCCTCTAATAATGTGAACCCTCTAATAATTCAAACCCTCTAATAATGTGAACCCTCTAATAATCTGAACCCTCTAATAATGTGGACCCTCTAATAATGTGGACCCTCTAATAATTCAAACCCTCTAATAAGTTGAATCTAATAATTCAAACCCTCTAATAATTGGAACCCTTTAATAACTCAAACCCTCTAATAGTTTGAACACCTAAATTAGTGGAAATGTTTTTCCCCAGACCCTCAAAACACGAGTAAGTTGTTGTTTTACATCGCAGTGGGAATCTTTCGCCCATATGTGACGATTAAAACATACCAACATGCCCACACACTCGACATCGCCATAGACGAAGCAAGGAACACCATCACCATGCTTGGCTCGTATATCAGAGACGCGATGACGACCAAGCTGTGCCCAGCTCCACGCACACAGAGCCGTGCGTGAATACAACTACAGAGAGACTATGGAACTCCTAGTGCTGAAAACACAGTGCAGAGAAAGCACAAATCCACGTCTCACGTACGACGGTGCTCCCGCGGAAATGCGACTATTATTGCTATATGTTAGATGACAACAACGCAAACATGCTGCATTACAAAACAGACAGTAAACACAAAGAAACGAGGCCCAAAAAAACAACAACACACATAACAAAGCAAGGCAGTAATACCAAGCAAGACAAGTACGTTAAGCTTTGGTTTCGTCCTCTTCTGATTCGTATTGTGAAAGTTTCTCTTCGAGAGATTTAATGCGTCGTTCATGAGCTTTCACTATCAGTTTGAGTTTGCGCATATCTTCCAGAATGCCTTGAGGATCAAATCCCTGTTTGGACAAATAAAATGGACACATGCACAAAGGATAAAAAAATCAGCCATAATTACTATACCAGACATTAAATTATATCCGACTAAACCAAGTTAAAAAAATAATAAATAAATGACTCGCATAAATTATATCGCCTACAAATAAACAAGATAGATGCGTAAAGCATATATTTTTGAAAATGTACCATAAACCAAAGTATGTAACTCGCTTCATTGCGACTATTTGTGACACTGATTGCAAACAAAACAATGCCACAAACAGTATCACAACCACTTAGATTCTGCAATAGTTCCTTCTTAATACATGCATAATTGTACATTGTTTTGTTTTATTATCACCCTGGTCACATGGATCAGTGTGCGTTCATTTCCCATTCTCAACCCACTTGGGAGTATACAACCTAAAGCTTTCATTTCAGGCGCTAGAAAATTAATAATCCCACCTGATCCTACCAGTACCCATGCACAGCTGGGTAGACTGGTCCGGTGTGGATCTCACCACTTTGCTGAAGTACTACATGACCTGGCTCCGAGAGTATGAAACTTTCTGAGTACGATTTCATGCTCAGGCTCAAATTTACATGACAATTTTATGAAAAAAAAAACCTCTTGAGCAGAGTATGAAATCGTACTCAGAAAGTTTCGAGACAATACCTGTTCCGGCGAGCAATATTGATATTTAACACATTCCAAATCTATATTGAGGACAATATGAGGAAAACCACACTTCAAACGTTCAGAAAATATGGGGTAGGAAACAACTTCAAACCTCTCAATTCTAGCTATCATCACTTCAAAACAGGAACCTCAAGCAAATGTGTTTGTGCTCGACATGTATTCTCTGACACATTATTAAGATGTGTAATTATACTCAACAAAATTAATTAAGTGCCAGTAACCCTTTCGGACATGTATATTTAGCTTCATATTATTTTTTAGGAATTTCCAAATATCTACAGGATCCAAGTCCTCTTCAAGCATTTTACCAGATTCCTCAATATGAGTTCCAATATTTAACAGAAAAAATAGCACTACAAAATATCTGCAGACCATTAATTTATTTTGTTGAGTATATTTCAAGTATCTGTGGAAAGACTCAAAATATTATTGTCTGAGAAGTTTAACTCTCTACAAAAGCTGAAGGCAACCGGAGATGCTCTAAAGAGCAGTGCTTGTGCATAATCCAGCAAGGAGAGAGTTAATGTTATTTCCTGGCCCCGAGATTACGAAACTTTTCTGAGTACGATTTCATACTCAACTCAGAATTTCTTTCATAAAATGTCATGTTTTTTTTTAGGGTAGCACATGAGTTGAGCACGTACTCAGAAAAGTTTCGTAATCTTGGGGCCAGGTCATGGGGCCAAGTTCAATTATTAAGGTCTATAGATCCAGTTTAACAATCAATCACTGCACGTCCGCCCCTAACAGTTGACACTCAGAAGTCACTATCTATTATTATTCAACATACGTGGTGGATTTCTATTGTGTATTAATGATAGCATAATCAACAGTGTGGATTATGCATAATTCAACGATTATGATTTATTCCAATAAAATGGTTATGTTGAATAATTAGAATAACCCACGAGATACGATTGATTACGGAAAATATGTCCCTCGTGAAATTAATGTTCAAAGTTATTTTTTAACTGTGAACATTAATTTCACTCGGGACACATTTTCCGTAATCAATCGTATCTCATGGGTTATTCTCTAACTAATAAACCCCACACAGCCCATGACTGGTCGAGCTAAAGAACAATCACCACCTAAACTTTACTATAGGGAATCTATAATTACTGCAATTGAAAACCATAATTTAATAATGCATCATAAAAGGAGTTTTCACAACACGACAAATAAATTATCTTCTAGAGAAAATACCAGATATAATTATTTTTATATTAAATATGCATCATCTTAATATGAATCAGTAATTGTGTACAATATAGTCAGGCTTGCTTAGAACAGTAACACATCTAGCTTCTCTAGAGCTCTCTGATTGGCTTATATTTCAATTACAGGAATAGATAGTACTGTATTCATTTATAAGCTTCACCGACCAAAGCAACAGAAGGATGTATGGCGTGGCATTTGATGGATGTTAAGTAGGCATAATGGCTTGTGTTTCGAGGATGCTCAAACAGTTGCTAACACATAGACGATGAAGCAATATGATGAAGAAAGTATGAAGTACATCCTCACACCACAGAGGTACTTCATTCCGTTCAGGACTCACTTCATGTGGCACCCCTAGTACACATCGCTAGAGAAACTGGCGCAAACAGTTTAGAAGCTATACATAGAACAATGATAAAATGTATTTCATTGGATAGATTTTTAAGCCAAATTCATCGGGAAACGATTTCATTGGTTGGATGTTTGCGCAAGTCTCCCTCTAGATATTTGTCAGGGGTACAACATGGAGTGAGCCATGAACGGAATCAAGTACTGCTGGGTTCCAAGGATGAATGAAGTATTGATATATCCTTATTATTAATAGCCAAATAAGGCAAAAAAATACATTAATTAGAATAATACTAGATATGTGGGAGATATATTGGTTTGTGGCTTGGTGCTTTGTGGCTTTGAGTAGGTGGGATAAATTGATGTTAGAAGAAATTTCGAAATAAAGATATTTATAGTATTAAAAGTGTTGTATGTATATGAAAGACACATACATTGTTGTGGATTGTTGTTATGTACATATAATAATATATACCTTACTATTATAATTCAACTTACCACAAGTTTAGTAGTACATGTAGTTATTTGATTACAGTAACATATATATGCCAATTAAGGGCACTGTAGCTCAAACAGGAATTGCACAATAGACACTACATTGTTTACTATAATACATAAACCCACTATCACCAGTAACTAATAAATAGTAATACAAATACACACAAAATTACTACGTAAAATGGCATTAAAATCCCTAAATATGTATTCATAAATGAGGACTGTATTGGTAGACAGTCAATTCTGGAGTTGTTGCTATTACAAATTACCAAAAATCCATTTAGATTTATTTGACATGTCTTCTTATTGATAGCCATTAAGTATTTCAGATCTCAATGATGTGTACTGTGAGATATTCAAAAAGCAATTAAGATATCAACAATAAAATTATAGCCATTACAAATACTTTTACAGTATTGATCACAAGTAACTAAGCTTACGGTTAAAAAAAAGGAACAAAAACTACTGTGTAAAATGGCATTAAAATCACTAGTTGAAGACCACGAAAACTATCATGTGAAATAGCATTAAAACAAAAATACATAAATTTGTTAATAAACATACAATTGCTCTGGGTTGTACTCCCACTACAAGCAGAACGATTCCTTCAAGAAATTCAAGTCTCACCCATAGCCCATGTGTAGCCATGTAAAACAACACATTTCAGATTAATCTTACTAGTTGCTTTGGCAGAGAAATTAAGAAGCTTGCACAGAAAATGCTGCACGATTGCATAAACCCACTCCAGCCCTTTGGGCCATGTGAGCAGACAAAAAGATGGTCTTGATATTTACATTAATCAGCACCATAATATTTGGCATGTTCCATTATTTCCCAAGGGGAGTGAGGGGATAGGAAATTGCTAGGCAACGTGAGGTGTCAGAAAAAGGGATGAAAGCATATTGGAAATTGTGTAAGTACCGGCGGCAGAATGTCTTTCTTCTCTGTTACAGTGGGTTTCTATGGAGACAGAGAGAAGGTGCTAGCATATTCATGACAACAACAAACGGTTCTTTCTTTACAATAAGTAACCAATACGACAGTATAAATCAAACTCATGATATCTCAGGATTAAAAAATATATACTTTGGCTAATACACAGAATAAATGACCTGGTCTCGAGAGTACGATTTCATGCTCAAACTAAAAATTTACATGACATTTTCTGAAAAAAACTGAGCATGGAATCGTACTCAGAAAAGTTTGGTAAACTCATGGCTTGATCTCGAGATTATGAAACATATTGAGGACAATTTCATGCTCAAGCTCAAATTTAATATGGAGATTTATGAAGAAAGCATCTGCATGAACCAATATTTTAAAATGTTTCGTAATCTCGTGGCCTGGCCTGTGCTTCACGGAAAGGTGGTCTCAGTGTAAATCAGGGTGAGTGCCATGTTTTTAATATAAATGACACAAACCTCGATTTATGACCAAACTACTGGTACAAACATTTTGTGAAAAGCATATATGTACCTGGAGCTTTTCATAAAATGAGCATAGACCCCATACGAGTTGTAGCTCATATACACAGGGGTGGATACATATAGGGGTGCACACTCATCTTTCTTGACCGATATTTAAAAAAATAATACGTATTTCAATATAATTAATAAAAACCCAACAAAACCTGGACCATGGACTAAATATGGCTCTTGTAAAGAAAATAGAAGAGCTTATTCACAAATACAATCTGCGACCCACTTTTATCAAATCCCTGTATCCACCCCTGTATAAATACACAGACAGTTACGACTCGTAGCGCAGCGATCTTTCGGTGAAATGAGTACCAATTATTAGTAAGTAACAAAATATGGAACTACTTAAAGATGACCAAATATTATCGCGCTCGCTTGGCCACGAGGTCAAAGTTCACTTACCGGTGGAAGGGCAGCAGCTGGGGCTGTGGTTGAGTTAGACGATTGCACTTGTGAAACCCTCGGCATTTTGTCCAACACGTTTGACCGTCTCACCACCTTCAAGGCATCCTTCCTTGTGGACACGAATCCACCTTGCAAGGAAACCTGAAATATTTAAAAGTCAAATATTTTATATTATTATTATTATTTTTTAAATTGGGGATTAGAAACACTCTCAATAGTTTTACACTTATATCATGCACAGCGTGTCACTTTAGGGCAGGATGTAACCTGCAACATCCATAGATGAAGTTAGATATTTTAAAAATAAATAAGTGAGTGAATATGGAGTTTAATGTCGCTGCAGGGATCTTTCACCCATTTGCGACGATTATAAAATTAAAATAATGTAATTTTTTTTATAGTACGATTTCATATCCAATTCAGTTTTGTTCACAAATCCTGTTATAAAATCCTTGAACATAAAATCCTAATCAAAGTGTTTCAAATTAAATAAATAAAACAAAAACAATGTCATTTTTTTTTATAGTACGATTTCATATCCAATTCAGTTTTGTTCACAAATCCTGTTATAAAATCCTT
>JAVCKX010016891.1:0-14939 GCA_034780695.1 Lepetodrilus gordensis | reverse complement strand
TAGAGATTGTTAATTATTATTTTCTTTAGTGTCGATTAACCAAGACATTCAGTATTTACATGCACCTGCTAGCTTTTTCCCTAAAGGATGTGGGTCTACTTTAGTCTCTTCCATATGATCAATTATTGATTTCTTTGAGTGTATACAATGTATGGAAACATTCATGGTCTTCCAAACTGCAAAGATAACGCGCTCATAATTAATAATGCTGTTCTACTGTTGCAGGCGTGTCAACCCATCAGAGTGACCCGAGGCTTGTGTCACGAGAGTTGGACATTGTCAGACTGTTAGTTATTGCTTACTGAAGACAAAGGTTCAACTGCGCGATGTCGGTAAATCTAAGAAGATGGCGTACACGTAAATACAACTAATAGACACAACCAAGGAACATTGGGATTGCTTCTAAAACACGTTGGTGATGAAGTAAAGGATTAGTGTGCAATCCTAAACTGTAAAGCGGCTAAAACGTATAAGGTCAAAAGTGGTGATATCTTAATAGTACACGTTTTATTGTAAGTTGTGTCCTGGACAATTTAAACTTCGACAAGATGTCCTTTCTGAATTTCTTCAAGAAGAAGTCCAAGCCAGACGACAAAATTGACGAGGACAGCGAAATACGCGAAGGTGAAGTGAGAGACCGGAAGTTGAAGAAACAGCTGTCCATATCCCGGTCCGGGAGGTACAAGCAGAAGGCACGACAACGAGGCGGAGTGGCAGACAGACCCGAACTGTTTCATCACGAAGACGATGGCACGGGCCAGAAGCCAGAAGCCATGAAACCTTCGGGGTCATCTCCAAACGGAAGTTGTCGAGAGGTCAAAGGAAAGGTCATACCCGGTGGAATGAGACTAAATGAGCAAATGGCGTCGTGACCTTGACCCAAAGATTGTAATTATATATAATATGTGTACATAATTTGCATGAATGGATTTAAATGTTTTTATCGTTCATCGATGGCTGATGACGACTAATATATCATTGAGCGGAAATATGTGATTGTGAAACTAGACACTCGAGTCTGCCTGCATTGGTTTGACTCTTGAACACTCTGTGATCTCGATACATTGTGATTCTAGATCTCGATGCAGTGTGATTCGAGAGGAACGTTTTCTTGTGAGTTAATTCTGGGGTTTTTTAAATCAAGAAATTTAATTCGTGTAGGAAGATGCAAGATGCTTATCTCCAGATGTCTCACCCAGCATTGGAATTATGTGATTGATGTTTAACTGTTTAACATTGCCGTCGTGTTTGAAAAATACTTTCTAAATTCAAATGAAGAACAGTTCATCTTGTTCCAAGTCAAGACAACATGAAAGCCACCTATATTATTGAAGTTAGAGCCATACAGTATATCGAACTGTGCCAGAATAGTGATGCTAGTTACCTCCCATGTATGAAGGTAACCGTCAATATTTCGGACGAACAGAGCTGAGTATTACAAGATGAATAATGACAATTGCTCACATTTGTCTCTGTGGTGAACTGTGTATTTATTTTGCTACCAATTTGTTCTTGATAATATACAGAGACTATTATACTGATAGTGATAGACGTATACATTACCATTTCTATGCGTTATAGATTCACAATGCATATTGTTTTGTCTTTGCTGTACATGTGCCGTGGAGCATGCTTTTATCTATTTATTCTGTATTAAGGATATTGAATTTTTAACAAACTACCCAAACAGAAAAAGAAATATTAACACTAAATATTATCATACAAAATATAATAAGGATACTACTAGGAATAATAGTAATGGTAAAGTAAATATAGAGAACTACATGTATATTCAAAGTAACATGCACTTATTGCTAATGAATATTATTTGACTATTTCATTTCGAACACATACTGTCTTACTCATCTGACTATTTAGTAGGTAATGCCAGTAAGACGCACTTGTGCATAGTTTTCATTCATCCAGAAGCTGTGATTATATTTAGAATGTCAAATGCGAGTAAATACTTTCAAACGATGAACTATCTGTATGTAAACATATTTGGATGCTATATTGACAGCTATTTACTTTACATGTACTGCCCTAGGTCTGTTTGCGAACATCTTTTGCTCGTTGCTTTAGGCTTGTTTGTGCAATTCATAAATGTGTACTAGCCTGAACTATATAATGTATAGAATAACTAACAAAGTACGATATTTAATTTATGCGAACTAGATTATTCTCGCACATGCATGTGCTTTGTGTTTGGACAATAAGAAATCCCCCATTTATCCAGGATTGAATTTCGTAAGGTTGTTGAAGATTTCCTCTTTTTTTCTCCCCCTCATGACATAGTCAATTATTAACAACTATAGACTGACTGCTTGTTGTATACAGTTGCGCAAAATTGTCCTATATCGAAATACACTAGTCGCCAGGCGATGTTTGCAGTCTGTTTACTGGATGAGCTATTTAGCTAGGAGACGATGGGTCCAAATAAAATATATGTTTGTTTAAACACGGCTATTGATTCAGAATACATAGCGGAATAGTGTAGTATATCTTACTGAAACTAGTTGTAATAAATCCATTTGTTATAGCTGATTTGTACACGAATATTTCTTATAGACCTTGAAGCGTACTTTGAAAGTCTTGCATACTTCATCTTCCAACTTCACAGCTAGGGTAAAGACAACATGTAGGCATACCTGCGCCATATGTTACGACACTATCCATATATATACATACACCTAGTATCCTGTCAACAATAACATCAGTTGGTGTATAGTAGAGTATACATGTAGTAGTGTATAATATGTCAATACGTCGCGAAATGGAACAGATGTTCGCTGTGTCACCAACAGTCATGGTTGTGCACCAGCCAGCTACCTTACGACCTTACCAAAGGATGAGATAATATTAATTTACCGTAATAATTATTCGACGAATATATACAAGACTGATTCCTCTCATTCGGTGTACAAGTTATTTATTATGAATTATAAATTATAAGTTTGATAAATACCCAAATCCGTGCCGTAATGCTCTTGAAGATCCTAAGCTCTCGTTATTACACACATAGCCACATCAGGACATAGATGATCATGATCCATCAAGATGAGGACAGATAGCATACCTCGATCTCCTAAGTATACGAGATATTGCAATTATTCAAGCTATTGCGGCATGTTTTTTTAATGATTATTGATTGATATTTATAGTTTCGCATATAGATCTATGTAATACAAGCAATGAGTGCTATATTGCAGCCAGTGCAGTCATTGATACGGAAACGACACAAATACTGACTAGCTTTATTATTAATTCTTACTTTCAGAAGAACATATGTAAAATATAAAATTCAGCGTTTTTATACAGCTATCGAATGACATTAATATGTCCGTTAATATTTCTTCAAACTATGTCGATATAATTAGTCAGGTACTAGTATGTGTCGGTATCTTTCTTGGCAAATGCATATCCTTAATTAATAAACTGTCATGTGTAGTGTGTATAATTAAAGAACTGTACGTAACTAACAACCTTTTAGGCCATGTTAGTGTATACCAGAATAAACAGTTATATACTTCGCATTCTGTATGGTTTATGTTTTGTTTTGTTTTTCAACTGGAAACATACTAGTACAATATTTATTAATTTAGCTCCAGCTGGAGGTGTTATGTTTCCTTACAAGTTTTTTAATTTCGCTAAAGCATGACAAACTTATGTAAGGTTGCTAAATAGCACATTATTATTAGGTATTTCTGTTAGCAGTGCTACACAGTACTGAATTATTATGTGATCCTGTGATAATTATGTATTTTGAAATAATAAAACCAACATGTGCTATAGTTAAAGAATCGCATCCCCACTTTGAAGTTGTACATACCTGAGAATAAAAATTCCCGAATGCAATGCTGATATGCTTTCCAAAGTCAATTGGTTCCAGAAGAAATAGGTTTGACAGAATATTCGTAGTATTATGTAACAATTAATATTTGTGCTTGTCGCTATGGCCGATCTACATGTTTTTATATGAATTTTAACATTTATTAGAATTCAATTCTTGTAAATTCTATGTATAATATTATATGTTAAGCTTACCCGTAGTATTAATTGATATATCTGTCCCCAAACCGTCATCAAAGAACTCCGTAGCTTGTATCTGATCCTATTATACACTATTTTTACATATATAGTGTTAACATTAATAAGGACATTTGTCGATACAATTTAAAAAAACTATTTACGTTGTTTAAAGCCGCACTTAGTGTCTTACATTAACGTGTGCTATGCTTGTCCTTACGGCTTGTATTATTATGTGTAGAATAGGTTTGCTGTGTCAATGTGACACATCTGGTTTCATTTTTTCTGTTACATCTACACGTGTATTGTTGCCCTGAGAATTGTACATCCACTGTTCTATCTGAGCAGACTCAGTTGACGAGATGTGTAATAGCTTCACATGGTGTATAGGTAACTCATTAAAGAGATATGTGCCTTGCATTGTTATTGTACCGAATAAACACATGTCAAATTACATTTTTTGTTTTATTTTATTTAAAACAAATTGGGTTTAGAGAGGCTTTCAAGATTCTTTCACTTACTATACGGCGTGTTAGTTAATGCCAGAAGGAAACCCGCAAGATCCGTAGAGTTGAATGTTGCAGTAAACCTGTGAGCAACGGTTGGTACCGACAGACCAAGACATTGTATTAATTAATTGTGTTACCAGCTGGTTACTATAGTTCGCACAGTTCGAATTTAGTTTTCTAATAGCAGTAGCTCAATTAACTCATTGATTGACCTGCATCGTGGTTCATTTGTCTCTACATAAGTGCTCTATTCCACCATCTTCCTATCCCCTATGTCAGAATAGTTATTATTATATCCATATTTAATAAAATTTGTTATCGACAGGTAAAACGTATACTAGTCAAAAGGCTTTACGTGAAACAAACTATACAGTATATTTCTGAGTCACGTAATCGGATGTTCCGCCATTCCATGAACTGCCAAAGGAACAAGAATCAATCAGAACATCATCTGACATTAAATTAATTCTCCTGTACTCGTATAATACTTTAGGCTTTTCCGAGTGGAATGTCCAGAATATATAGATTGTCTGTTAAATTTCAAACATCCTCTCTATATGAAATACAAAACTCTCTATACACGCTTCCAAAAATATCGTCACTTAGCCCAACTATGATAAACACTACACATATTTCATCATTTCTAGAAAGGAACAGCTGAAATGGATAAGTGACCATATACAAGACTTATTTATATTAATGATAAGCCACGTAAGCAGTTGTTGTATCAAGAACATATAATATATAAAATGCTATTATACACATCTAGACCTCGCACTGGGGAATTTTACGACTACTTCTTCACTTGCCAAGTATCCAAAACGTGTACACTTTTGTTCCCGGATGTTCATCAGGCACCATTAAATTACCCGATTAAATCAATGATATCATAATTAATCATGATCGATTGTGACTTTGCTTATAATTTTACTCTTTCAACTTTGAAGCATTCACATTCAATATATGTACAGTTTTCACATATGTATTGTACACATATCTTTGATACGTCATTGCTACTTCAATATTATATTGATCATGTTGCCGAACAGAATAGACGGAGTTCAAAACCTAACCGACTGCATATAGTTTAACATTATATTACGGATTTTTTTACCAGTCGCACAGCCAATCGTTCCTTAGTACAAGATCAATCCAATCCAATTAATCCTACAGCACCGTCAAACCATAAATCACAAACAAACAAATTACCTATAACCGCATAACATTTTATTGTTTCCAATTTATTTCTGCACCGTCCCACCCGAGTTTCTCATCTTCATTTTGCTTTTCCAGCCATGTCATAAGTGGTTTGAAATATTCCAGGATGGGCTCAACTGAAAGCTCATACGACCCTGTTAGTTGATGGAGTACGTCTGGCCATGGTTTACTTGCTCCCAGAGACAGCATGTCCCTGTAACATAGAGAAACCAGAAATACAGCCGTCTGAAAGCAGGACATCATCGAAAATACAGGGTATCGCAATCTCATTAAAATCATATCTCAGCGAAGCGAGTTTCATATATATCTGTTTGAGCGTTAGTTTCGGATCTCATTTTAATGAGACTGAGGGTATCGTTTCTCGAAGCTCTCATATCCACTTAACTATGAGACCTTAGCGCTCTCGTAAGTGCATGATTCCCATGTATTAAAGATCGTTATGAGTACTTATGGTCTCGTAGTAGATAATTATGATCGAGAGCTTCAAGAAACGATACCCAGGAATACAATGGACTGAAAGCATGACATCCTCAGGGCACTCTGAAACACATGACATCCTCAGGGCACTCTGAAACACATGACATCCTCAGGGCACATGACCACTGCTTCCTTGCGTCAACTAAAGGTAAAGCAGCGCAGTCACTTTCTACAGGATGGAGGCATGGCGGTGTTATTGAAATATGATCTTGAAATTTGACCTTCATCATTATTCACACCATTATTGTATAGTATAGTGAGACGTTGTCTACATGGATCTATATCCATCTAAACCAGTTAAAACCACATTTCAATATTAATTGTAATTCACATTCTAATTAAAATTCCTAGGTATGTACTCTCTATCTACTCTCTCTCTCTCTCTCTCTCTCTTATTCAATACATACCAACGCTGTCATATTGATACTTTTAGACACCCTCTCTCTCCCTATCTCTCTCTCATACATACATACACACACACACACACACACACACACACACACACACACACACACACACGAAAAGGCTCACATTCACTGACATTCAAGTAAGATACCCAGAGTAACACTAGCATACATCTCTGGTGCTTGTCCTCTCCATGTTTATAGATCAGGAATGACACATAACATGCAGACAACCTACTAGCAGGAATGCCTCTCGAACAAACACATTACTGACTATCGTTACACTGTAATGCTTACTTAAGCTTGTTCCCGGCTTCCTTCGACTGGTAAAAGTCACACTGATGCAATGGCCCGGTATGGCCACTGGTCGCACACATGGACTTGTACATCTGGAACTGCGCTATGTAGCTGACGAAGTAGCTGGATAGACAGAAAACATGCTTTTGAGTTATCAATGTTATATTATACAGAATCTATGTTCCTTATACATAATCGATATTCACACACAGATACAAGCCATTTACAGCATTTATGATGCATGCATGCAATATCAATGTTGCCTATGCAGATCATTGCTTAGATTAAGTCTTTAAAACAGTGACAACATGACATAATTAGGTTTTGGAGCAGCGATGAAACTCGTTGGAAGTTTATTCGTAATCTGAATATTTTACGGTCCATCATCGACAAGAGAAATATGTATTGGGATTACATTTTAACGGCAATCAGAACATAAAACCTACAAATATAAAGACCTACCACATATACGGCGAGTTTGACACGATGTGATACTTGGCGGCTGGGTCGAAATCTGCTTCTGATCTAGGTAAGGGCGACACAAGGCCTTGGTATTGTAATCTGCAAGAAGATCCTTAAAATATGAACATACACACACGCTTGCGTACTCACACGTACACATAGACGGCTACACATACACACAAACGCGCGCGCACACACACCACACCCAACTCTCTCGCTCTCTCTCTCTCTCACAGACACACACACACACACACACACACACACACACTCTCACACACACACACACACACACACACACACATACAGAGAGAGTCTTGTTCCGCCCATACCAACACATTTAAATAATGGAATACATTACTGTTATTCCAATTTAACTCATGAGTAGCCTAGGTATCTATACAATTAAGTAAAATTATAGGCTGGGGTTTTAACATTATACTTTTCTTCACAATAAAAAGGACTGGATACAAATTATACCAACTTAACAACACAAGTTTCGCATCGCGTATATTGCAAACTGAAACATTGGGACACAACGTGGAATGAACACTAGCTCTATAGCAGCATAGAATACTACATCCTATGTATATTCTAGATCCTGACCTGAATTTCCAGTAGTCCTTGTTGAGCTGTGAGTCTGGTATGCTTCCATTGAACACCCGCCACCTCCACTTGTCCAGCATGTAGCCGTAGGGGAGAAACGCCACCTTCAACAACGCCGTCGACAGCAGATCCTGGATGCTGTCTGCGGAACACATCGTGGGGGAAACAGTTGGAATGTTCTTACAGTAATACATGGAAGACCCGAGATGACGAGAAACAACTCACCAGGTCTGACATGCACAGTACATGCATATAGGCACTTTACTAGCGTTCTTGAGACAGGTCCTAACTTCAATGTTGGCGTTAAAGTTACTAATACGTCGAGGAAGCCCTGAGTTAACAAATAAATGAATATTTCTGCTTCTGAGTAGGAGATTAATAGCGCCTCCAAAGTAATACTGACCATTATTCCTTGAAGGAAAATACATACTAGTTTGTATATACCTTGAAAAATATAACAATGGACGGTTTGGTCATTATGCATCATCATTATAAATATCATATAAGAAACCTAATATACTGTACATACTTTACTCGGAACTTTTGATCATTGATGATTGCATTTGATATCATGAAATATAAGACTCTGTAAATTCACGGATGTACAACACGTACACAATATCTACAAAGTATCATTCACAATATTAAAGTACTCAACATTATTTTGAAACACCAACCATCATCTTTCTTGGAATGGGCGTCCAGAAGTTTAATCTTCTTTAGATGGGACCTGGTGGACACAGATAATGCCATGGCGTCTCCAACAGCTTCGTGGAAGCCTGAGTTGGCTCCTTCTCTGAACACCGTCGGCTGGTGGGCATATGCCATGAAGTACTGCACGTGCCCCATCTCGTGGTGGACAGTATACAACTGGGACATCGTCATTTCTGTGCACATCTTGATACTGGAACAAAACAACAAACATTATGTTTATATTTACTATTTATAGTATCTTCCTTCAACCGGATTAGTTACTGGAAATATGTAAAGAAATCTTATCGTATGTTACTTATAAACTTACCTTTCCAAATTGTATGGCAGCGTATTTATCCAAAAATGTATGCATTCTTAAAAGTATGTATGTATTTTTGATAAATTTGTTACTAGCGGTATTTCCGCGGCATGAATATGTATTTACAAACTGAACAAATTGATCGTTCACCCTTCGATCCGTACACCCGGAAATCACGATGGTAAATAATAATAATCGGCTATTTGTCAAATTATAAACGGACATTATTAAGTGGTAGATCACTGCATTGCATCCAGATTGTATCTACTCTGTAATACTACGTGATATACGTTTAGTCCTTCTGAATAATACATAATTTGCACTTGAACTGAACTATCAGACCATTGGACTTAAGAAATAAATTCACCTACCGGAAGTCATCCTTTGCGTACAGATCTGAAGCTGAGGCATGGCAGACTACGTCCCTGTCCTTGGGTTTGACGATCATGGCTTTGTCCCAAAATGTCTTTGTCATCGGAAATAATCCTATTGATGTATAAAAGTTTTCTGCAAGATGAAACATGCCCGGGATATTGTAGTTGTCTTTGAGGTTTTTCTCTGCAGCTCTCGAGATGTCGGAATCAACACCAGTTGACTTAGGAAGAACGATGTCTGATATGTGCTGCCAGCTCTGTGCCCACATGTTGCCTGTAGTTGAGAACAATTAAGGAAAAGAAAGAAATATAATACCTGTGATACGTCAATAGTGATGGTAATGCATTCGCAATTGTCAATTATGCTCATTACATATGATCATTGCAGCGTGAAACATTGCAGATAATTATAGAAATGAAGAATTAGTTTTACTAATATGTAATGTACTAATGAGCTCAAACGTTCACTCTATCGCAGAACTGTAATTATTGTCTGATGCAGACTTTACCGACGATGACTACGACTGTTCTCTTATCTCGAGATGATCCCAACGTTCATACAGTATAACTAGGAAAAGAAATGCTGGACCACGGACGTATTATTTCTGGTGATAGTATTACAGAGGAAGTGAATACATTTAAGGTGGCCATCTGGAATTTATCTTACCCAGTAGATGTGCTGGGATAGCTCCGTTGATACCCACAACCTTTTCCCCATAATACTTGGTCAACTTCCGCCGGACATAGGCATGCAACTGAAGATACAGTGGCTTAACCTTGACCCAGAGCTGGTCGCAGATCTCTTCCAGGTTTGGGGTATCATCAAACTGTTTATCTCGCCAAAAGTCGCCATAGTCCTTGTAACCTATTGAAAATACCATTTATTTAAAGACATAAGTTATCTCTAGTTCAATAGAAGTGATATTATGTTATTATGCACATAGACAACGCCAGCACAATATACACATCGATAGTATTGATATATGAGTGCTTAATAAATGAAGGAATGTACATAATTATGTACAAAGTAGAGAAACCTTAACGGCAAACAAAATATAATACCCCAAAGGTAAAGGTAATTAATACAATACATGTTTAATGGTAATCTTACTAATTGACGATATTGTTTCTGAGTGGATCAGACAAATTTAAGTAAATGTATAACATACTCATGACGCGTATTGTAATATATGTCTCAAAGTACCATTTTCTTTCGCCCCTCCGTTCAGCCGTTGTACGAACTCTGTATACAGTGGTTTGATGACGGGGCCTGTCTCATGTCTCCATTGGTCCCACGCCCACAGGATCTCCTCAGGGTCACGACTTGTCGCCATCAGGTTCATCAGATCCGGCTCTAAGGACAAACACTTTTCGTTTTCCCTTCCTCTGCAAACCATGGCCTTGCTGTACAGTGCCTGCATGTGGCTATTCAGATCGTTCAGCTTCCTGGGGAAAATAAATACAAATTGTTGATGGTCGTTTCCGCTCAAAAACAGATTATTTTGAAATTTGGTACAATTGTGGATAAAAATTATGTTTAGACGAAATACATCTTTATCCTTTACAGGAATGTGTACAAACATCCATGATTATGTTGGAATACGCGTCTGCTTATTGGCACTGTCATTGGCTACTTCAGCAGTTATCAATTCATTGGAAATGCAATTTATTATATTAATAAAAGTCAACTACTTATACAAGCGTCTCCAACCTGACGTCGTCTGACTTAGACGGGCTGGAGGCCTTGGTGAAGTACTTGAGTTGTCTCCGCTGGTCTGTGGTCAGATCTCTGGTGGTTTTCAGCATGTTCTTAGCCCTTGGAAGCTCGCTGGATTGCCACTTGGCGAAGGCGGCTTCCATGGCCGATGCCTACACAGAGCAAAACACATTATTATACATTGCCAACCCATAGATTTGCACAACCTATAAATAAATGTACTTCAATGTCTTTTAACAATTGTTAATGGGTTCTCAGGGGACGATGTAGATATAGGATTTGTGTTAAAGGATATCTGGAATGTGATATTATTTCTGACGTAAATATCCAATTCAAATTCAATATAGCGATCGCCAACATGCTTATAATGGGTAAATCATTATTTTAGTCAAGCTAATGCCTGAATGGGTGATCAATTCAGCAATA
Organism: Lepetodrilus gordensis; assembly: GCA_034780695.1. Classification (NCBI taxonomy): domain Eukaryota; kingdom Metazoa; phylum Mollusca; class Gastropoda; order Lepetellida; family Lepetodrilidae; genus Lepetodrilus; species Lepetodrilus gordensis. Next base: position 3,414 of record JAVCKX010016891.1, on the reverse strand, counting down.
TGAAATATACCTTCTGGCTGTTTACGTCCGTAAGATTGGTCATATAGTTCCAATCCATTACCGCAATCTTGTTGTTCCAAACTCGCAGTTTCTCGTTCACATCCATCAAGTACAAATCTGGATTTCCAGTGGACGAGATCTTCTGCTGTAGAATGGCGTCGTCGTCTTTGCCGTACATTTCCTCTGCATCTCTCAGCTCCAGCTCTGACGTTAAGACCAACACGACGTCAGACTATATATATATTGCAAACGTGGCAAGGATAACACAATGTGGCATTGAGAAGCAAATGACAAATAGTATGTGCAACTCGGACGTTTTCGCGTGATACGTCATGGTTCAATAGCTGCATGATGTATGTATACTAGTATTAAGAAGAGATGAAGAGATGTACTGGCTATAATAGAAGACTCTCTCTTTCTCTCACCCCAACCTCTCTCTCTCTCTCTCTCTCTCCATATCAATGTTGTATTCTACATGACATGTTGTGAAATAGCTGGAACGTGCGAGTGCAAGGAAAACAAGTCCCTTTCTCCGTCTACTAGCAAAATTCACTTATTTGCCATGATGACATCCAGGCGTTCGTGATGCATTACTAAAACTACTCTTCAATTGGATTCCACATTGTAATTTTCATAACTGACATTAGTGGCTATACAATCAACGTATGCATACGCTCCTTGTGTGAAATCATATTATACTTACCTAGCCACTCTATAAGCATATCACGAACCTGCTCCTTGTGATCATTGTACGGGTCGTTCCCTTCAACCACTGCCTGTCCGAGCAGGATGAGGAACAGACCGAGGTACAGACACACCACCAGACACCTCATCGCCTCCTAGTCTTCAAAAGTAAAATACGTCCGTTATAAGAAGCATCATATTAACTGTCTCCCGGCTACGATCAACTACGTGTTATCAATGCGTTTCTGTAAATCGTCATAAACGTGTACCGTTCTGGATATTTACATGTGCTTTGAAATGCTAGCAATATGCATACGCAGAGGTATACGCTTCACCGTCGGACAGAACTGCGCCAGATCCATACAACATAAAATTCCAATTCTTGGCCCGGTTTAATATGTTCATCCTTATGCACGATAGAGATTTGCCTGTACAAATGAAAACAACGCCATGTCAACTGAAATCTTCTTACCAAATTACAAATACCATTCACCTGCTGATTATATTTTCATATTTTGAAAGCTGCTGTTACATGTGTTCAAGAACACAGCCATAGCTAATTCTTTATATGTTACATGTCGAAGTCACCTTAATATTTGCTTGTCTCCCTCTGAGTAAACAGCTTCATCATAGCATTGGGAATTCATTAAAAACATGAATAGAGACTCAGTCATCTTCATGAAAGCAAATTACATAAATCATTTATGCAAACTTTAAGTTTAAACTTTACACTAAGAATGAAAGACAAGTCCTCACGGCATTGACAAATGTATTACACAGGGATAACGGTCGGAGGATTATATATGGACGCTGTTATTATTAAAGGAAATCCCAATGTAAATATTCCCATGCTGAATCAATGATCAGCGTCTCCATTGTATGAGTGCTTCAGTATTAAGGACTTATAAGTCGTCTCATTAATGAAATGTAGATTATTACGCCGTTGTCCCCTTGAAGTTCAACTAACTGATTAGACTACATGAACTTGTTAGTCTACCTACTTATAATATGGTCACACCGGTTCTTATCTGAAAGTATTTTACTTTAATTTACACAAGTACTTTTAATTCAGCTCCCACTTATATTTAAAATACATTTATAAAGAAACGGGAAATAATATATGAACAAATAAAACCAAAATAGTGCCAGTAGCCAAATAGGTAATGGTATCGTTAGTGTATTATGTTTGAAAGATATTTTAAGGCCAATAATATACATTCTTTTATGCTTATCTAAAACCATATAATGTACATGGCTGAGTGGGTAGTTCTGATTATATAGTACATGCTCTTTTTCACATTCTAGTAGTTTGTAAGCTGTATTATCATGGGCCAGTGGCCCCTGAACGCGAATAAAACATTTCATAATATTATGGGCTTCGGTGTAGATTATATTATTATTTGAACATATGCCTACATACATGCATATTGGTTAATCGAATATTAGCATATTAAGTCTCTCACGATCAGTTCAAATATAACTATTAAGCTACAGAAACATTCAAATACTTATTTTACCAGTCGTATCCATAGTACCGGTAGTACAAACTGTACATATACATATTATTATGTAGAATTACCGTAATAACAACGAGCAAATACGTACACGCTTGTCTAATTATATGGCTGAATGTCAGATCTGCGTCCAACAATCCTAGGAAGAGATCCATATGTTTTCCCCGATGCTAATGGATAGGCCTACTGTGTTGTATACAACGATAAATGTTCATCAAATAATCTCCTAATATGTGTATAAGGATAGTACAAACTTCTCGCGGATGTGACACTATCAACATTATGGTACCATCCGCACTCACCACGCATATGAGCAGCTGCTGCGGTGACAATTACAATCACACTCCATAAATGTCACGCTATATAGACTATTACTCTTCATATCATATAGACTATAAGCATTGATGATATGCTACATAGTGGGTTATTTTCACGTTTACTACATCAAAACTGGTATTAAGATTAACTATTTAGGCCTACAGGATGGTAGGCATACAACATATTTCAATCAAATTATGACCGCACATGTTATCATATAGGCCTATACGAATACATGCACATGTAATGTATAGGCTAATGATTCACTGATTGAAATCTGCTCAGACATCTGGGACGAATGTCACACACGACTTGTTTCACACATCCTTACTGTAAGTATCGTTAAACACCAGTGTCATAATCCCTTAGCTATAGTATGCACCATGAAGCATTAGAATGAGTGTGTTATCATTCAAAGTTCACACTATATATAAGGAGATAAGGTCACGCATGGTGTTGGTTCAGAAAGTCTCATACTGAATAAACACGCCTATCAGAGGAGAATGTCAACAACACTGGTTATGTACGATATATGAGTAAATATGTATTATATTAGCAGTATGTGTATGTATAATTATGTGAATCAAACGTTCAGCTACCGGTATATCAACTTTAGGTTTTATACATAGGCCTACCTGTTGCCTGAATTTACAGGACTTCTCCCAGGAAACTTCTAATCCATGTTTCAGTACGTTATCGTAGTGTCAACACTTCTCCAGCTGTACTTGTACCCTGTACCACCTTCTTCTACCAGTGTGGGTAGGGCTGACCTGTTAGTAAATGCTATTTCATTGAATACAATGAACATAGGGGCATCATGCCTCAATGGTTATGTCACACCAGCGGTTAGCTCCCTTCTTAAAACATACAGAGTTTATCGTGGTTGTGTCATCAATGT